>JAHWFP010235599.1:163-11241 GCA_023313725.1 Lithobius niger
TCCGTTTTTTTTTTTTTTTTTTTTTTTTTTTTTTAACTTTGATCTTGTACCACGATCAACAGGCTATAAATCTTTTTTTTTTTTTTTACTTTGTGTTATTGGTAACACCTTTCCATGACACCAAACCTCTTTCCGTTAATCTGGCAAATACTATAATGTAACAGTTGGTTCTCGATTTTATTTCGATTTTATTGCGTTATTAAATGTAGGCTATTGTTTTTATTTCAATACGGGTGTGAATCCCATTTCTGTTGCCCTTTGGATACCAATACTGACGCTCCAATAGTTAACTCTTGGCAGTGTGGTTCGAATCCTTGGTTGGGGCAGTTTAACGTTCCACAACAGCAAAATGAATATGGTTCGTATCACTTTATTTTGACATATTATTTTCTCTTTAGTACATAAATATGTCACGTCTTCATTCTGGAACAGTTTATTATTTCAACATAATTTCGCACTCTGAAACATGGCTCTTTGATGTAGGTTTGTTTTCAATGACTTACATAATTTTGCTCAAAATAAAAAAATAAAAAACTGCCGGTAATTTCTAATCTTTATTTTTTCTGCAATTCTTCCTGCAGTTCTTCCTTTGTATACACCACACAAACCATTTTAATGGCACGAAATTTGCACAAAGAAAATAAAATTGGAAATATTATATCATTTACGGAAAATACTGCCAGTTATTGTACCAAACGCTGATAAAGAGTTGAACAGTGTGATGCATCACGAACCTTCTATGCTCATAAGCAATCCCTTCTTTTCTTCCACGTGTTTTTCAATCTGGGTGATAATGAGTATTTAATTTACGTATGACAAATAACTATTTCTTTTTTAGCATTCCCCGTTTTCTTTTGTTTGTTGACATAGAGTGGGCTGCACTGCAAAGCTACGAGCGCGGGAGGGCTCGCTTCGAATTTCACACGTTAAAAATGAGGCGTGCTGGCCAGGGGCCTCGGCTGGAAAGGCGGGCCGGGCGGGCGCGCGTCAGCCCTGGCCAGCTCGCTTTGGCCCAGAAAACATTATTACGTGTGAAATCCTCCGTCACGGGTCAGCCAGGGCTGGCACCCAAACATTATAACGTGTGAAATCAGTATTGGATGCTTGGTTTGTGCCTCCTAAACACACTAATCTGTGGCTTTATGCCAAAAGGTTTTAAACGAAGTATTTACATAAATACATTGAAAGTTCGAAAACGGCGACTTGAAATTTGCGTGCGATGACGGCAAGTTTGAGAAGTTTTTATTCCTGACGTAGAAAATTATTGAAGATGAATTTTTAAAGTCTGTTTTTACAGGATTTTAGCTAAAGTTCAGGGCTATTAAGCCGAAGAAACTGTAGTCGATTAAGTCCATTTTCGGCAGAGTTATAATAGTGTGAGTGATGATGCTTTTCAGCACTCAGTAGCGCTACTAAAAAAAAATAAGATTCCCCAAGTTTTTTTTAATTTTTGGAGCGGGTAGCCTATCCAATCGAATTTTTGGCATGTCGCCTTTACAAACACAGTAAATAATTTCTACAAAGCCAATGTCAACCAAGATGTCGGGGATGTTGCAAGCACCTCAGCCGTCGTAGCATCCGCCGTTACAATTTTAGGATAGTAAAAATTAATTTTAAGTGTTAAAATTCATTTTTTTTATTTTAATATTTCTGAATATGTTAATTATTGTTTGCCAGTTTCTTCCCTCTCACCCAATGCCTGGACTTCTGGTAAACATTTGATTTGGTTAAACACGTATATGATCCTCTTTGGGGGATGGTGGATAAATTTTTATAATAAATTGCCTAGCTGAGATCGTAGAGTGCATGCTTTTTGTATGCGGATGTTGCGGTGAAAGACACACAAAAACATGAGTCAAACTTATTTGGAGTCCAGAATGGATGGTAAACAAATCACACATGAAATAACAGATTAGTTGGGAATAGTAAGTTCTGGGTTGTTCGGACATTTTAGATGGTTACTAGGACAACATGGAAAATTTTCCTAATGGGCTGGTGCCATTTACTTGTATACAGCAGGCATTCCCTTGGGTTGATTATTCCTTATTCCTTTTCATTTTTAGCTATTAGCTTTATTATCTTTTTATGCTTTCAGCGTCCAGAGCCAAACTGATGGCACAAACAAAAATTTCCAAGATTAGTGGCCAAGCAAAAAACGCCGCCTATCCTCAACCAGAAGGAACGCTTGGAGAAGCCATGGTCAAATACGGCAAATTGTTAGGGGAAGAGGGTCCATTCGGTACGTACGTTTGTGCTACTCCACGATGAGCTGTGAATTTTTAGCGTCCTTGTCTTTTAACAGTGCAAATAATTAGTAATATTTTTCAGTGATTTTTTGGCTTGTCCTATAACATTATCGGAAAAAATACGCAAATGCCACACTTATACAAACACTAGTTTATGTGTTCGTCCGAGAGTGGTATTTCCTTCATAAGAGCAGAATTTTTCCATTTTTCGCACATTCCCACATTAAAGAGCATTCTCTGCGTCCTGGGCCTTCCACCGTAAACGTCCCCATCTCGGATATCCTCGCAGTGGCGTCTTGGAGGAGTACTACTGTTTTCGCGTCTCATTACTTAAGAGGCATGACCTCTAAGGCTGATGGGTTTTACCGTCTCGGGCCATTTGTGGCTGCCCGAGACCAGACCCAGAAGTCGAAAGAGAGCAGACTCTCGAGAGGGTTTCCATCACCAGAGAAGTAGTGTATCGTAAACCGTGCAGAGATTGAGATGCCGTTTATATTGGAGAAACCAGGAAAGGTGTTCGAACGCGGCTTGGACAACATAAGGGAAATGTGCGAAACGAGGCTATTGATAACGGCATAGCAGTCCATTGCACACAAAAAACGACACGATATAATGTGGGATAAAGCGGTGACTCTTGATTCGCTCCAATTCGAAATGGGATAAACATTTGAGATGCGTAGAGTCTATTGCCGTTCAACTTCATGCAATGCAGCAAGTTCTTCTATGAATATCCCTAATGTGTCACACTCGATAGAAGATTTGCGTACACAACAGCAAGCAAACTGAAAGCTGGAAGAAAAGGGATGGCCTTACTGGAGACAGTAGGCTTTCACGTAGACAATTTCACGCTCAAATTCAAAAACATCAAATCCTGAATATGCGATCCACTGGCAATCCAGCACAAAATATCCCGTGGTTCAGTGCTTATGAACCTACAAGGCCTCTCAAATCCTTCAATTCAGCATCTCATCGGCAAGGAACTGAGCGAGCGCCTTGCGAAAAAGTGGCATTGAGCTGCCTTGTTAATGCGGAGGGCTACGAGTCGCGTCGCGTTCGTCGTCTGCTCTCCACAACAGTTGATGCACGTCGGACATTGTAAATAATGTAAATTTTGTAAATTAATTACTTGTGGTGGCCTGAAGAAGACAGACTGACTAAATTTTGCATCCTTAGTCAGCAGCCTGTCGAAAATTCGCAGATTCTCATATTCAGGATTTGACGTTTTTGAATTTGAGCGTGAAATTGTCTACGTGAATATTTCGAACATTCAAAGTAAGATGGTTCGTTTTTTCAACAGTAGGCTTTGAAGCGATGATTGGCCTTCTAAATCCCGGGGGCTATGCAGTGCAGCGTTTTCAAATTCTGTTGATGGACGGACTCAAAATCAATCATGTAACCAGAGAAGAAACTTAATTTTGAGACGTCTGATGAAGACTACAGGTAGTGGTCGAAATTTGCTAGATAGAGGACTATCTTTAATGTGCGAAAAATGGAGAAATTTTGCTTTTTGAAGGTAATGTTGAAAATCCGTTCCACTGTAGTGCTCGTCATAGCAGGGCTATTTTTGTGTGATGCTTTTAGGTGTGGTATTTGCACATTTTCCGATGATGTCATCGAAACGCCACAGTAATAATAGTAAACACCGTTTACATGTAACATTTAATAAAATTTTATGATGGATTTTGGTAGCTGAACATTGCAATAACCTAACAAGATTACCTAGACAAAGTCACTAGAAAGACCACAGCCAGAAATGTAAATTTTTTTTTTTTTTCGTGTTGGGTTGAGGTCAAAAGTATAACGTGGAAAAATAAATATTAATATTGATGTGGCATTAGGATTTTTTCAAATTAAAATCTTTAGAAAGTGTATTAATTGGTTTCTGTTCATTGTAGCAAGCCTTTTATAAGGATGTGTGAATGTTGAAGGTTATTGTATTAAGATTATACAGATTTTTTATTTTGAGTTTAATATGTTATGCAAGATATTAATAAAAAAAATACCAAGGTACAAGCAGTACTCATAAATACCACATTGTAATCATTTGCGCTGTTGTTGGGATACCCGTAGGTCTGGCCAGCCTTCTTTCTTTATAGTTGTATCCTTTTTAGCTTTATTACACAGATAAGTGGTTCGATTGTAAGCAATTACATACCGTTTGTCCCAATTTGGGCTCTTAATGTGTTAACGTATTGATTATTATGCCTCTGGGATTTCGAATTGTCGTGCAAAGAGTAGCAAAGCAAGGATCCTCCCCCCCCCCCAAAAAAAAAAAATTGTATGATTTTCAATTTAAAATAATTAATCTACATTATTTCATACTTAAAATATGTAAGCTAACATAACGTTAAACCAAATTATATGTATAAAATTGCATTCAGTGTTTGAAGATAATCTCTTTTTGTCGGTTAGCATTACAGTTGAACCTCACCCAAATTGACTGGAAACGGGTGAGGCAGGTGTTGGATAATCGAATTTATATATAAACAAAGAAATTACATTTTCATTTCGTTAATATTTGTGGCATACGGTTACAAACGTCCAATAAGGTTTACAAATTTTGACTCTCTTAAATAAATGCCAGCATTTCAGTTGTTCCTGACCCTGATGAGCATTATGCATTCGTTCAAACAAATCACAGTGAACGCTATGACATATTACCTTTTAGTTTTTAACTTTCTATGTCTAATGAAGGAAATCCCCAGTGGACAAGCCAGTGGACAAGGCAAGGGATCGTTCGCCCTTTCGTGACCTTCCCAATTGATCATTTAATATCAATTCCTCGTCACGCGGGAAAGGACCAGGGAGTTACCAGCGTGGCCGAGGATCGTTCCGGGGAAGAGGTAAAAGACCTCCACGTCAGTGACTGGCCATGGTCAGGGCGCCCCCCCCATTCACCGTCAGGTGGGGGGGGAAGGATTGCCAGACATCTTGGACATTGGAAGAGGATTGCGTCGGACCCATTCGTCATCCAAACTCTGGAAGAGGGATACACACCGCCATTCGTCACCAGGCTTGTAACTACAGACTGCCCGCCAGACTGGCTGGTAGGACGTTCCGAAATCCCAGAACTTATCAAGGAAGTCAATTGCTGGTTGTGAAGGGGGCAGTAGAAGAAGCACATCCCGGTCCTGGTGTTTGGAGTCCAGCAAGGGTGTTTCCGAACGGGAGGAGGATCCAGAGTTATTTTCAATCTTCGGAAACTCAATCAACACCTCGCAAAGGAACATTTCCAGATGGAATCGATCGAATCAATTCGAGACTCACTCCAGCACGAAGAGTATACCATTTCTATCGACCTCGAGGATGCGTATCTGCACGTTCCCCTCAATCCTTTGAATCGACATCTGTTCCGCCTTGTGGCGGGGGGAAAATCGTTCCAATGGAAATCTCTTCCCTTCGGCTTAGCGACGGCTCCATACGTGTTTACCCGGATGCGGAAACCTGTGCTTGCATACCTGCACCTACATCACATGCTAAGGCTGAGGGGTCAGGCAGTGGGCATCATGTGCGACAATGCCTCGGCTGTTGCGTATGTGAAGAAAGGTGGAGGCACACATTCGAAATCTCTTATGGAAGAAGCCTCCATCCTGTTCGAGATCTGCATGCGGTACGAAATCTGCCGGTGCCTCGCCACATAGCAGGAAGTCTCAACATGTGGGCGGACGAGTTGTCCCGGAGTTCACAGGGGCCGTCTACGGAATGGATGTTGGACCCTCAGGTTTGTGAAGCCCTGTTTCGTCAGTGGGGAACCCCGTCGGTGGATCTGTTTGCAACCCACTACAACGCTCAGCTCTCATGTTTTGTGTCCCCGTTCCCGGATGTGAGGGCCTGGGCAACGGACACGCTGTCAATCAGCTGGGAAGGTCTGAATGCGTTGAAACTTCTGTTGAAAGTGATCAACAAGTTGAGAGTGGCCAAAGGGAAATGCATCCTAGTACCCCCTGGTGGCCAGGTTCTCAGAGTGGATGGAGCTGAAAAAGACGGATCCAGTCCCTTGCCATTCACAGAGAACTTCTTATCCCAACATCGGGGGAGAACCCGGCACCAACACCCTTCCATGCTGAATCTTCAAGGGTGGAAACTCTAAGGAAGAATTTGGTGAGAGAGGGATTTAAGGAGGAAGTGGCATCCAGGATTACGAAGTGTTTGAGGGAGTCCTCGCAACGTAACTACAATGCCAAATGGAAAAAGTGGTTCGAGTGGTGTGTAAAGTCAGACTGCGACCCATGCAACCCGGACCTACGAATGCTGACAGCTTTCTTTGAAGAGCATTTTGTCAAAGGTTTGTCCCCTAGTGCTATCAAGGACTATCGTTCGGCCATTACTCGGTGTTGACATGCGTTGGGGATCCAAAGACTGTTTTCCAATGTAGTGGTTTCCAAACAGGTGACAGCCTTTGAAAATGGGGGACCAAGACAAACGAAATTGTTCCCTACATGGAATCTGCCTTTGGTGCGGCAAAGTGTAATGGGCGCCCCATATGAGCCAGCTTGAAATGCGTCCATTCTATCTATCCCAGAAGACAGTATTCCTAGTCGCTTTAGCCTCGGCAGCACGCCAAAGTGAGTTGGCAGCCTTCACCAGGGATGAGGGTCATATTCGTTTTGCCAAAGACTGGTCGGAGGTATTTTTGACGTTTTCGGCCCATTTCAGAGAAAAAAATTACAAACCGGGAACGACATCAAAGCCTGTTCGACTTAAGGCTCTAAGCGAGTGTGGACAAACACGAAACCGAGAATGTTTACAGTGTCCGATTAGAGCTATGCGGTTCTACCTATCCAAAACAGAAAATAAAGACGGAGGACTGCAAGTTCATAACAAGCCAACTCCACTGTTTTTTTGATGTGGACTCAAACAGTGGTGAAATTATGGATAAGGGAGTGTCACCCTTCAAGTTGGGGAAATGGATCTGTGCCGTGATTAAAAGAGCATACTTGAACGGACAGGATCACGAGGATCTCCCCGCTATAGTTAGAGCACATGAGCTTCGGGCATTAGCCGCATCATGGGCGTATGGTTGTGGCACAGCTTTGGATGAGGTGGTCACAGTGTGCTCATGGAATAGCAGTACCACCTTCATCAAACACTACCGGATGGGGTCACCCTTAGTGTAGACTGGGGACACCCGGACGGAGGCACACACTGGTGAATGAACTATAGTGCTAACTCAGACTGAGGGAGTCACCTCGAGTGTAAACTAGGGACACCCAGTCAACTGAGCACGCCAGTGAAGTAACTGGAAGAGGAGACGAGACCAACTGTGTTGAAGTGGTAAGTTGACTTATTCCATGTTAAAACAGTAGTAGGCAAGCTCTCCCGGGTTCAGTGAGGTTTTTCCCCACCGCCTGAATGACAAATTCAGCATAATTACTGAAGTAAGTATTTGAAGGTAGTAAGAAACGATAATTTTAAAAGGTAAAATTAGTTTTTACTAACCTAAATACTTACTTCAGTAAGAACCCGCCCGCCTCCCCGCATTCACTGAAAGGAGAGTTCAAAATGTGATAAGGGGAACAAACAAGATGGCGGCCTCCTAGTTAGGAGTAGCAGCGCCCCTGGCGGGAGAGGAGAGAAAGTTGGGATACAAAAAAAAAGGGAGTTTTTTAGTTGATAAATGAGCAGTGATAGCGTAAAATGATGAGGCAGGTGTTGGATAATCGATTCTTACTACCTGCAAATACTTACTTCAGTAATTATGCTTAAAATCATCATTTTACGCTATCACTGCTCATTTATCAACTAAAAACTCCCTTTTTAGCTTGAATCCAAACTTTCTCTCCTCTCCCGCCAGGGGCGCTGATTACTCTTCACTAGGAGGCCGCCATCTTGTTTGTTCCCTTCATCACATTTTTAGCACGTTGTTAGGGTAGGACGTGTTTGGCATCGCTGCCTTTGTTTTCTAGTTTGGAAGCAAAGTTATCAACTTTTCTGGGCATAATTATGACCACGATAGAAGCATCAAACGATCTATTACGTGAGAGACTCAATTCGAAGAAATTTGATGCATGTAGCTGCAAGAAACAGTCGAGAGATTTTCACCCTCTTTGCCGTGAGTGCAGGCCCTGCAACTTCGTCACCAAAGTATGTGAACTGTGCGATTTACATCATCGTTCAACTGTGAAGGACATTTTGCATACGTGGAAGAAATCGGATCAGAAAGCAGATCAAAGGGCCAGGGCTGCAACGGCAGGTTTGGTTGAGGACGAAACGGCTGCAGGTTATCAACCGGAGGGAGAAAACAAGATGGCGTCAACAAACGAAAATGACTTTGCTGAAATTCATGAAAGTGTGGTGGTGTCGAATGATGCAAAGTTATTGGAGGATGAAGTAAGACAGGTGCCGTTCTCAAATGAAGAGTGGCTGGCGTCGATGCAGACCACAGCCAACGAAATTTTTAATGCGAAAGCAACTCGTATGGAGCAACGAATTACGGACAAGGTGGATTCGGCAGTGTCTGGGATGAAAAAGAAGTTCGGCGCCCTAATGGCTGATATGCTCTACATGTTGCAACCATTGTTAGCCAATGAAGAAGGAAAATCATTGGATAAATTAGGAACCGATGTGTCTGTTGTGACGGACATCAAGTCGTCAGCTGTGATGCAGTCACCAGCTATGCAGTCGCCGTGCCGTCAGGAGGCGCCACGTGTCGGAGATGTTAAGACTGCGTCTAGATCCAAGTCCGGCGGCCGTACGGACCTAGTGAAGAGCTCGGCTAAGAAAGGAAAATCTTCTAGGGCGTCCACTCGCAGGTCAGGAAATGACAGTGCTCAAATGGCCGCTCCCGGTGTGGGGAATAGCGGATCATATGAGCACTCAAGCGAAAAATCACGCAAAACTGTAGTAGTAGTAGTAAAGTCCAGTGAGGACAAATTTACGAAACTACTGGACATAATGAGCTCGTTTATGGCGTCAAACACGACGGGCGTCAAGTCGCCGCATGTCGCTGAGTTGTCGCCACTGCGTGAGGAGAACAGTCGGCCCGTTGCCGCTCAGTCGTCACCGTGTCGCCGCCACGTGTCGCCGGACCGTCACCGTGTGTCGCCGGACCGTCACCGTGTGTCGCCAGCCAGTCGCCATTGTGTCGCCGCCCGTTCCTCACCTACTAACTACGTGTCACCGGACTGTCGCCGTGTGTCGCCAGTCTGTCGCCGCATGTCGCCGATTGAAAGGCAGTCATCATTACATCTGGAAGATGCTCATCATTTGAGTTCAAGTATGGAATTTCCCACCCAGGGTGGTTCTGGAGTTGGAAATGATTCAAGGAAGAGGAGAGGAAATGTGGCTTCAAGTATAGACAAAGGGTTGTCTAAAAGAAGAAAAGCTAGTGAAGAGCACAATAACGGAGCTTCTGATAGTGGCGATGAGACGGAAGGGGATAACACAGATGACCCGTTCAATGAAGGCCCAGGTTATGTCCCGTGGGCGGAATTTACGGAGGTTGCACTCAAGCATTTGAGACACACTCGGTTTTTCAAGGAAGGGCCTCCGCCAGTGGAGGATGCAGAGGACCCACCCATGGATACGTTGGCAAATGAGGGATGTTATAAGCAGCGCACCTCCCATCTGCCGCAATCAGCAGTTTTGTTTCGGCAACTACTAAACACTGAGTCGTTAACTAGGAAAAATGAACTGCCTGTGACTTGTTCAAAACCCCTGCCACCGCATGACCCGAAGAAAACACATATGTTTTTCAAATCAGTCGGAAAAGGAGCCCCGAATAAGAAGAGGTTTCGGACCTACAAGGAAGCCGAGTATGTAGTTGGATTCGGTTCTCAAGAACCCCTCATTCATTAAAACTCCTACTCAACAATTTGAAGAGGACGATGTCATGTTGAGAGCCAGCATGAGAGCAAGCTCTCAAGCAGAGCTTATTTACTCGTCATCAACTGCGGCTTTGAAGGCGATGGCGTTGGTCAACCCGGAGCTCAGAGAAAATAAAACAATTAGGGAATGTATGCATCTTCTTAAACGAGCGTCTTCATTCCACAAGGATAGTTTAAATTGGCAATGCCGGCTACTCATGAACAATGCCTTTCGGCGTCGAGACGCCCTCCTCGAATCTGCAACAGGGATCCCGGCGGATGTAGTGGGCAAGTTGAGACTTTTGCCAGTTCATGGTTCTGGAGACTTGTTTAATGGACAGTTACTTGTATTGGCCCCAGAACTCAAGGAGAAGGTTCGACCTGCCCGAACATCGGTCAGCACGAACCCTGGAAGCTCTCGAAGCAAGACAACATAAGCAAAAATCCAACACCCAGCATCCGGACATTGGAATGAGCCATATGGAGGAAAGAGTAGCAGCAAAAAGCCAGTGGACAAGTCAAGGGATCGTTCGCCCTTTCGTGACCATCCCCCCTCCTCGTCGCACGGGAAAGGACTAGGGAGTTACCAGCGTGGCCGAGGATCGTTCCGGGGAAGAGGTAAAAGACCTCCACGTCAGTGACTGGCCATGGTCAGGGCGCCCCCCCCATTCACCGTCAGGTGGGGGGGGGAAGGATTGCCAGACATCTTGGACATTGGAAGAGGATTGCGTCGGACCCATTCGTCATCCAAACTCTGGAAGAGGGATACACACCGCCATTCGTCACCAGGCTTGTAACTACAGACTGCCCGCCAGACTGGCTGGTAAGACGTTCCGAAATCCCAGAACTTATCGAGGAAGTCAATCTGCTGGTTGTGAAGGGGGCGGTAGAAGAAGCACCTCCCGGTCCAGGTTTTTGGAGTCCAGCAAGGGTGATTCCAAAGAAGGGAGGCGGATCCAGAGTTATTTTCAATCTTCGGAAACTCAATCAACACCTCGCAAAGGAACATTTCCAGATGGAATCGATC
>JAHWFP010235600.1:0-42728 GCA_023313725.1 Lithobius niger
GGTGCAAAGTTCAGGCTTGACGTCACGAAAAAGGGGCCGTCTCCTTTCCTAGGGCCCTAGCTCACCCCCTCTGCTCGTATAGTGACCATCAACTATTGTTTACATGGCCTCGACCAGGCCGCATTTTGAGGTCAGATCAAGCCAGCATGGCCCAGAGCCGTGCCCCCAACCCTTTCAACCCACCAACCACTTTCGTTTATTGCCCAAACCCCTACCTCAGAAGAGAGAGTGACCATGCTCAAGGGCAACCATCAGCAAGTGAAAGGGATGATCAATGTAGGTCAGGACGACTCACCCTTGACCATGGCAACAGTTGCACCCACCCAAGAAGCTAAAATTAGCAAACTCACTCCATAGTGGGAAAATACAGAACTATTCTTTTAAAATAAGAAAAGAAAATTCTGAAACAATACTCTATGAAATAAAATCATTTAATTCATGTATAAGGTCACAAACATATACAAAAGTGTAAATAATTGTGATATGTTTTCAGATAACATAAAAATATATGTGAATGTAACATAACTGATGTAGTCCAAATTCATGTATTTTCAGAAAAATTGTGCAGCATACAATGAATTGTGGTAAAGTGTCAGGATGACAGATGAATGGAGAAAAGAGGCTAATTCATAGAACAGGGATCATTCCACCATGATCCAGGACTAATGAATAAAAAGATAAGTGATCCCTAGCCTTGTGGTGAAAACATCTGTGTAAATTATACACCCCACCCTTCCTTGCCACGACACTCATAAATTAGCTGCCACTTGCTATGCAAAATTAGAAATGTGGAATCTTCTTAAGTTAATGGGGAAACATATATTAACTTATTACCATTGGAAAACATTCCTGTTACTCATTGTAAAACTTATTAATTTAAAAAAAAACACATTGCCATTACCTATGGTGAAGCTTGTTACGTTGGAAAATATTCCTGTTACCCATGGTAAAGTTATTAATTTGGGAAAACATTCCTTTTACTCATTGTAAATTGCTAACATGAAAACACATTGTTGCTACCTATGGTAAAGCACACTTAACGTTAATTATACAAAATGATTCGCTATGTGAATCCAACTTGATTAAAGGTGAGGTACGCTTACGACCTGGAACGCCAGACGTAAGTTCAATTTAATGGTTGCACTAAGTTTCAAAGTACCTCACACGTAAGTTCCTAAGGAACAGATTACACGCGTTTACTCAGGTTGTAGTGAAAAAACCTTGAAAGATCTACCGCATGCTGGAAAGCACTTTTCCTGGTTGGCAACAACCGCATGTGATACTTTAGTGTTGTAAGTGCGTACTTATAGCCTAGCGAATCAATGATGGAGTCTGGCCAACTCGTATTATTGATTTGCCCAGGGTAACTAGTACTGTAGTTACACTGTCACTCAGTGATGTGGAAGTCGGATGGAATTTGTCCCCTTAAATGAAAAGAAAATGTAGTTGATTTGACTTCTGGTGCTAGTCACCACACAGGCGGTGCAACATCGCTCTGAACAAGATATTCAAAATTAAATTAGCAGGCATACTCTAAGTCAAACAGTTTGCAGTCGCAACGCTTAGATACCGAAAAGTTTATGGGTGCCGTACAATATTCTAAGTTAAACAGTTTGCAATCGCAATGCCTAGATACCAAAAAAAATAATGCCGATTACAGCAGGTTATTGGAAACTTGCATTTCGAAAAATAAATTTTTTATAAGCAGCACAAATGAAGAAAAAATGTTATATGATTGCTGCATTTCGATTTAATTTTAAATCGTAGGTTTCTGGAATTTTAGAATTCCAGCTTCTGACTACTCCAATGTATTGGTTGCTTACGTTCAGGAGGACCAATGTAGATAGCATAGGCAAAACGGTTCTTTTGCCAGGGAAAAGAGCTCGTTATAGGCGATAGCCTTACAGACAAATCACTCTATAACAAGCACTCAACGAGCACTCTATAACAAGCACTCAAGACACAACGAATATGAGTCACTAGAGCATCGCACAACATTAGGCTCAAGGATCGTGCCGATCACATCCTGTGGTATAATGCATTTATTGTGAGGAAACACAATAATTTCTAAAAATCATGTTTGCTGGCGGAACCTTAACTGCTAGGTTCGACCTAAGCATGATATTCAAAATAGGTTACCACACATATACATTAACAAGGTTCTTAAATTGCCATGATAGACGGCTTTCTGTATTGGTCAGTTTGAATTGTCGCTTGGTAGTAAAAAGGGAAAACAGACAAACACGAATACGGTTGTTTCTTAAAAAGCTACGATCGACGGCTCCCCACACGGGTAGTCTGAACTGTCTCGTAGTAGTCTAAATGGGTGTAACAAATACAAATAAAACTAAAAATATATTTTACATAGCACATCAATCAAGCCACATATATGAATAAGTTGCAGTACTCGTTATGCTATTTCGAAAAGAAAACTTAGAGTCAAATGCAGACACTAACAAAAATACTACCAAAATGTGGAGTATGTGAAAATATCTTGAAAAATTAAGTACGCAATAGGCACACATTCGTAGAAATTTTCATTGGGAATAACAGTAAATGACACTTAAATAAAGGGGTTAAGCGAATATAACTTAACGGGGTAACAAAACGGGTATCCTGTACCCTCCCTTGTCTTAATGCTTATTTTGTTACTATGTAGCACGAAAATTGTACCGAATAAGTAAAAAGCATGCTGAAACTTGATTTTGATAACTTGGTTGCCAGTTTGAATCCCAGCACGGGACCAGACAAGTTATATTATATTCAGAAACATACAAGTATCTGGACGACTCATGTATGTAGCATGCATATGATATTTTATTTTATAAAGACTGTGTATTCCGATGAAATCTTGTTGCCATTGGTACTGCAGGGAAATAATGATTAAATTTGACAATGTCAAATAGTACTGTTCGAATCGAACCATGGACATTCCATGAAATTTTGTATATTACATTGCCGATAAAAAGTGACTTTTCTTCCAAATGTGAAGAGGCAAGAAACAAGATTTCAAAGGAAAAAAATTGAAAGTTGAAAAACATAGCCAGTAATGCTTGTGTTTCTTTCATTCCCCCAGCTAGAGCGAAAACTAGGCCAAATGGTTGGCGACGTAATTACCGAGGGTAGAAAAACCAACTCAGCCTTGAACAACCTTGGCCGGACCAGTGGCCAACTCGAGGTCGAAGGTAGAGCACAACACGATATGGGAAAGTGCCACTCCTCCCTCGTTGAAAACGAGAGGGATAAACAGACCCATGTGGCCAGCCCAAGGAAAGCGAAATATTATTTATTTCAGATCAACAGCAACAAAGTTGATTTTAGTAAATTGGTTCAGTTACATGGAGAATGCGCTCTCGAGTCTTGCATGCGTTTAAGCCATAAGGTATTTTATTCCAATTCCACCCAGAATAGAATTGCTCAATTAATGAGGCAATTTAATCTCTGCTGTACATAATTATTGCCCTGATTTCTGTGAAGGTTGTTTTTTTATCTTAAAGCAAGGTGCGTTTTCCCTAGTCACACGACAACTAACTTTGGGCCAGTCGGTAAATGCGAAATTCTTGCTTAATTATGTAAAGCAGTTTCTGTTATAAATGAGCTGGGTTTGAAAGCTAAAATAAGGAACCACTAAAAAGGTACCATGATTTTAGGATGAACAGGGATTATGTAAGGAAATAATTAATGGCTTAATTAATATTCATAACAGAAACAATACAATTAATTAATTGGATGCATATTTGCATAATATCATACATTTATTAAAATGCATGAGCCGAGTATTTATTCGGATAGATCAAAACGACTCCAGATAGCAATTATAATTGGGAGTCCTCTTTAAAGGTGACCGAGAGGCGGCAAGATCAATTGAGACTGAACAAGTGTAATTACACCTATTGTTAGAGTTTAAAGGATGACACTACCAGCTGATATTATTTACGACAGTTTCGTTGAACCTAAACGACTTTCTAGAAGAAGATTTAATTACGATAAGACTGTCGCTCGTGATCGATCACTTCGTGGAATAACAATAAATTCCTCCCACACAGGATGGCGGCATATACCTTCAAAGCGCTGCATACAGGGAACAATTAATGAACCCGAAAGCAACAATGGAATGATTGACATGCGTAGAGGTCCCATTTGGCGATAAGGGCCCAAGCTGTCCAAATGTTACTGTATTTAGCATTTCAATAATAAATCAATACTACAATGGATCGATCATGGCCGATAACGCTACAGTATTTAAACGATCCTCGGAAGGCATGATATCAGACGATCATCAGCCGCTCAACAGTTGTTAACTAGTTCACGCCAGTCAAATTCTGAAAGCCCTGATTCAGAAGTACACCAGGCCGATAGCCGTGCCGAGTTGGTGACGAGGCTTCGCCGCCGAGCTAATCCGGGTGCCGATAGCTGCACTCAAGCTTCTATTATAGAGCTAAGTATTCTGATTCATTTGCAATAGCAATGATTGTTTATGCTTAACTAGTACCAATCCGTACGCTACTAAATTAACCCGAGATTCCTAAATTTAACATAGAGAATATCATAATGATTAGGTTTACCGCTCGACTTAATCCGTAATGCCATTCGTTCGACTCATTGCCGATAATTGTAATAGATACAATCAAATCATAACAATCTGTCATTGATTTAATTGGCCATATTGTGGGGTCAGTATTGTGTACACCAGAGTGTCGATTAAAGGCCCAGTATAATTGGATGTTTGCTTATTATTTAGCCTACCTATTTGATACATAATTAGTGTTTTATACAATTGATTGCCCTTATGCCATCCTAGATAATAATGTTTATTCTGGTCAAATGGT
Source organism: Lithobius niger (assembly GCA_023313725.1). Taxonomy (NCBI): domain Eukaryota; kingdom Metazoa; phylum Arthropoda; class Chilopoda; order Lithobiomorpha; family Lithobiidae; genus Lithobius; species Lithobius niger. Next base: position 4,830 of record JAHWFP010235600.1, read on the forward strand.
CACTGGAATAGAACATTACACTCAAAACTACTGGAAACCCACTGCCGGAAGGGTGTTGACTCTTGCACACACACACACACACACACAAATAAGTCGTAAAAAAAAAGGATCCTTTCGACAGTCCGAGACAAATCTTTCGGGAACGAATAGTCCGTGAGACGAAAAGTCTGTCTTTCTTATCTGTCATGCACGGAGGCATTTTTTTTAGGGAGAAAGGTGGGGGGGGGGGGATTAACGTCCTCATCCGTTTAGAATGCTTAGCATTTTAGAAAACCTCTCCAATAACAACAAATTTATATTTCAGTTTCTCTAGGAAAAAGCAAAAAAAGGTTTAGTGTAGACCCTAATTGACAATATAATTCTATATATTTCGAAACCCTAGGCGACCTATCTGTCGACGCTCCATTAAACCTGATTCCCGCCCCCCCCCCCCTAGGCGGGGGCTATTTCATAGGTGGCGAACGCAGTCATTGTTACAACCAATCCAAATGCAGTACATTAATGCGATTGGGAGCGCATTCGTTTCACGGCACCAGTGAAAACGGAGGAGCATGTTCATTTATGGCACGGATGCAATGAAAAGGGCGAGCGTCTTCATTCTTTGCATGACAGCAATGAAAAAGGGTGAGCTGCCGGCAGTGTTAAGGGTAATGTCGATTGGTAGTAACAATCAGTTACAAACGAAATATTACGACATGTATTGTTGACGGAAAACTCTTGGGAACCAACCGAAACAAACATCAGTGCGACAACAAACGGGACAGTATACCAACATCGCGTCCTACTAGGAACCAGCTTGAAAGCATTATTTTTTTAAAACTTTTACATGGTGCAGTTGATGGCACAATAATATTCACATTATGATGACCTTTAACAAGCAGCTGATTTGATTGCGAGGTTTTGTTTGTTGAGAGACCAAAGAGTTGTTTAGACAGGGCGCATGGTTTCGGGAAACTATGCTCTCAATAAATTCAATTTAATTCAATTCAAAGCGATGGCTTGTCTACATGATCCACTGTTTCTCAATCGTTAAACCATTGTCAAGAGCAGTAATGGTTATAGCTTAATAATCAAATCAAATCAATCATTTTAACTTTAACGTATTCAGCTACATTACTTAAGTTTAACTATACCATATCATAGTATACTAACGGAAGTCCACACTGGATTTAAGGTCTTACAAGTGGCACTGAAGCCAAAGTGTTCAGTGCTTTTATGGAGTTTATCATGTGACTAATGTCACATGATAATAGTGTCAATACAGAAAAGAGCGACTGAGGCACCCTCTACTTACAGGTTCATTGTACAACACTATAGACACTACACTAACCACCCCTAAAAAAAAAAATTTTTACGTAAAAATTTTTTTGTATTAATTTCACAAAATTCTACCAATAAAATTCTTTTTATATAAATATCAATCGTCATTTGGTTATTAATTCAAATTTCATATAGTTTTTCAAACTCAAGTTTAGTTTTCTAATTTCTAATTTTAAAAATTCCAAATTTATTTTATCAAACTTTATTTTCCCCCAAAATCTCTAAATTCATAAACTTGATTCTTCATCTTGATTTTACATCTCTTGAAACTTCGCTCTTGCTATATTCTCTTGGATCTTCATAAGACCGGACAGCAAACCAAGTTGATTGAAAGGCAGATGAAATCTTAAAATTTTCCCAGGACCTTAAACTGGAAAACAAAAATATAATTATAGCCACCTATAAAACCCCCAAATACCAGCATAGTATTCCGTGAACGCAAACGATGCTTGCAACGATGAAATTTCACTCATTTTATTCATTTGCGGTATTTCGTCCTCGCTCGAAACCAACTGGAAAGTTTAGTCGTACCCAAGCTCTCTAATAAAGCGGACAGTCTGCTTTTTCGGTATGAATGTCATCAAGCCAACTAATAGCACATTTCGCATCGTGATTATAGCACTTTCGTATCGTGTTATCCAAATTACTAGCGTATCATGATTTCACAAATTACTTTCACTATTTACTCACGACCGGGTAGTCGCCGCCTCTACAACGCACAAATGGCTTACATCCAACTGCACAGAAACAGCTTTCATGCCAGCCGGCCTTGACGTACACCGAGCTCCACGCTACGAAGAACGGATTGGTCAATACGCACTGCAAAGTATTATAGGTGATGCTAAAAACACAAAGAAAGATCATTAACATACAGTGTTGGTGAGCAATCCATAAGCACTTCCCCACCTGCAATCTGATTGGTTAACCAACTTGGAACGTTCGGAGACGAGTAAACCAATGGAAAACGCAGTAATCTAGTGATTTGTATCCCTCATTATTATTCATTTCAAATTGCATGGTTTTACACTATTTCTTCAACTTGCAAGTTTCGACGATGATAGCTAATGAGAACTCGTGGATTTTAGCGGTGAATAATTCGACAGTTAATGAGGATACGTCACGCCTTTCACTGAAGCACTCAGCAGTATAACGGAGTGACAATACGGAGTATTATTCAACGAATAATTCGGCGCACTGTTGATAGTTAGGGAACGGACGGCCAGTTACAAATTAAACGGACGTACCATGCGTTCTCAGTGCAAGCAAAATTACCAAACAGGTATTTTAGTAATAACACTCGGGCAGTTCATATTTTAAAAGACTACTTAAATAGTATCAATTTATAAACCATTTATTTTTTTCAAACGTATAGCATAGTAGGCTATCGCTAGTTAACATTTACTAAACGTACTAAGCTTAATAGGCTATTCCAATTCTGTAGTATACGTAATTAAACCAGGCATAAACGATACCTACGTTAAAGTATAAACGATAGGCTACTGTTTCAAAACACAACTGGGCAAGGTAGGCTACCCCCACCGACCCATAAAAAATAAATTACAGTAAGTACAGTAATTTAGTAATATATATATATATATATATTTATATATGTATTTTTCCTTTTACATGTTCAACCATGAACGGCCAGTAATACCAAATTCAAATTGTATTAATAACTGTTACCTTACGGTTTTTTAGAAATACCTTTTCGTGTAAACAATTTTGTTAGTAATTCAACGATAAAACATTTTATTTTTTTTTTCAAAATAGCATTTGTGGTAAATTGCTTTTCAAAATAATTTACAGTAATATATATAGCGCTTCACGCTTCTATAATTAGATGCAATAGGGTCTAGTTTAAGTCCAAGCAGTATTTTTCAACGAATACTTTTGAATAAAAGTTTTTATTATTACGCATAAGAGGCATAAATACCTTGACCAGGAACTACTTTAAAAGCAGTGTAAATCTGGCTTAAACTAACTGCTAACTTAACCTTTAGAACGAAATGGTCTCGCTACACCCAACCACATGTAACGGCGGACGCTACGACGGCTTAGGTGCTTGTAACGCCCCCGGTTTCCCTGGTGTACGTGGAGTTTCAGCTTGAGGTTTCTACGGTGTTTACGACGACTTTTTTCGTTATACAACACAGCATGGACACTGTCCCAGCATGGGGGATGAAGCGCCGGTCCTAATTAAAGGGGCCTAACCTTAAACTGTCGGTATCGCTGCCACCAACGGTGGATTTAACTGTTTAACTAGCTAAAATCTAAAAATGGGCTACATATTTAATTTTACACTAAAATACAATTAATCAAGTCTAGCAAACGACTGAAGCTTAAAACTCCTGGTTTTATTTTTGCGACAGAGAATGAAAACACTTTTACATTATAGTTTGCTTCGAAAGCTTTTGAATACCAATTATTTAAATAGGCAACAAGTTTACATTTACATAAAGTAGCAAGTTTGAATATACACTTAGTATTTCATAAATTCAGACAAACACATTTGGTTTGAATAAAGTTTTAAATTTTCACATTAGAAAAAGTAAATCATGAGTGCTCCCGGAGACACCCGCAAGACTAAACAGCCGCAACTGATAGTAGTCTATCTGACAGTATGTTTCAACATGATCAACCGTCCACAGTTATGTTTCTAAGTTTTCCAAGCACAAAAAGATCAACCTCCCTTAGTTCCCTCGAGAACTGTTCTAAGTAATAAAAAGCCCGGCAATTTTACACTTAGGCATCAGTTTGTTTCAATTTGCCTTCCACAAAGATCAAACCGTCATTTAGTTTAGATTAAAAATCCATTTAAAATAAACTGGAAAAATTTGGTTTTTAGGAAGAGAACCACTCTGACGTTATGGGGAGAGGAAACCTAAGATGCCGCTACAGGCGTCTCCACCATAATATTCTCTAGCTAGAGAGTTAAGTTAAGTTTTAAACTAAAATTTAGAATATGGGGGTCCTAAACTGAACTTTCAAAAGCTAAACTATAACATACGAACCACTACCATCGTGCCCGGCATGGCATTCTCCGGACATGGCGTCTCCACTCCCGACTGGCGTGACCGGTCTCTAGCTTGAGATCTGTGAGCTGTGCTAACTATGCATTCTGGGGCTGGGGTTTTATGCACATTACCGGAAGTAAGCGCGGACTCGCGGGGTAGCTACAGGGGTCTGATTGGCTGAGGGCCTCGAGAACAATGGAAAGTGGGAGGAGAAGTCGGATGAACAAAGGAACTGGGTGCAGAGCCGTTTGAAGGAGTAGGAACATGTAAAACGGAAAAAGATAGGCCTGTTTTGAGTTTCACTCAATTGAACTTTCGGAAATGGGCCTTTACTTTGTATTATTGGCTACGGATTGAATATTTACATGATTGCAACGTGATTAGGCTCTTGTTAAAGCTTATTACTTTGGCTTGGGTAATGCATAAAACATTACTATTAAATTAAACAAGCTTTAACGGTAAACTGTAGTGTTAAACACCACAACTAGTTTTGGCTGGGGAGGGGGGCAAAATTGGGTAATTCGAAGTTTTTGCACAGTTTGACTTTCGGATTTGGTTTGAACAGATCTTTTTAAGAATTCTTTTTAGTGTTTAATAGTAGATCAAGCTATTTGTAGGTTTCGGTGGGTCACAGTCAGGTCCAGAGGAGAACTAAAATAAACATATATACACTGAAAAATTCGTGTCCGGTAGAATGCCAGGTCGTAAGGCGTTTATACGTTTGGACATATGGTAGCGTTTCTGGGGGTAAAAGAATATAAATAAAGTATAAATGCGGTTAAATAAATTAGCTTAATAGAATGCTATAACGCATTAAGTTACAGAGAACATTTAACGTTTAAAAGTTTAAAGTTAAAATTCGATCGTTGTGGAAATTTTCCATATGGATTGCGGCCGACAAACACAATAAAAAATATCACACTTCAAAATGGTTGTCTGTACAAACCTCATACAATACACTAAGCTAATATGTTTGGGCTTTTTGCCCTAAAAGAAAAGAATAAAATGAAGATACAGAAATACAGAGTTTTATAATGGCGGCCATGATGAAAGTGCGATGTAGTTGGTTTTGGTCAATCTTCAAATGTAGTTTCAATGGTCTTCAAGGAAGAAAGTCCGGATTTGGGCTTCCCCAAGAGTCTTGTATTTTGACAGGCTATTAAATGTCGAAGAGTTTGTGGAAATCGGACCACTATTGCGAAAACGGCCAGATATGCCTCGTCGAGGCATTTGGGTGCCTCGAGAAAAAAAATTTTCATTTTTGGGAAAACAGGCGTTTTTCGGTGGCGCTCGTTTACACGCCCCCAAACGCAGGATTTTATTCGGGGTTCCTGAGAACTCGGAATAAAAGCTATAATAAAGGGGTTAGTGCACACAAGATATGCAGAAAACAAGACCGCCAAAATTTAAGCAAAATTGACATGAAATAAAATATACTGTTTTTGCAGCCATTGACTAAATACTGTCCGTGCAGCGGGTGCAGGAATATCGTACAAGTATTTGAAAATGGGGCAAAAGAAAACAGTTATCGAGAAACACACTAGTTTTAAAGTGAAAGTACAAAGTTAGGGTTTTTGTAAAAGAATACTGTCAAATGAGGCGTCCCGCCACTTAATCGTTCGTACAAGTCCGGATTATGTCCAATTGCCGCGTCTTTTCTTTCGGTGTGACGGCCAAAAACACCTTGCCGTCCACCCTCAACCTAGGCTACGATAGCGGTTAGAAGAGAATATTCTGTGAACACGTGATAGAACACCGGCTCTATTTAACAGCAACTAATACCACTAGAGAGGTTTTTAGGTTACCAAACAACTTGTTTACATTGGCAATTTGACACTGAAGGATTTTGAGATAAGACCCATAACTTAAACATAATAATACAACACTGGGAGGTTTGAGGATAAAAACGCAACAACCTTGTAACGACAGTGCTACCTTTTTCGCACAGGGGTAGACAGACGGCTGTTTTTGGGAAGAAAGCCATTTCGTAGAAAACTTAAAGAAGAGCCAACCGGGGACACATTGCAGCTCCCGTAGAATATTCCTAATGAATATTTAATTAGTGTCGTTACAATCTTTGTCAATATTCTCCCACAGAGGGAGACGTTGATAGTGACAAAAAGAGTAAAGCATAGGCACTTAAAATTTAGGTGTGAAGGCCAAAACGGGAATTAACTGAGAGTTACTTAAGGATGAGCTCACAACTGACAAAAATGACAAAATTAAAAATGCAGGCAAAATTTAATTTTCTGTCAATTTGTACTGAAAACAAAATGTTTAACATTTAAGAACTTGTTTAAACAAAATATCGACTTAACGCGTCGGCGTTTAAGTGAAGCCTGCCAGGTTTGTACCGGACAGTGTAGTCATAATCTTGAAGGGTGAGGCTCCACCTAAGCAATCTGGGATTTTTGCCAGACATTTGCTTGAGCCAGTGAAGTGGGTTGTGATCTGATTCAATGATGAATTTTGTCCCATAGATGTAGGGCCGCAATTTAGCAACAGACCAGATCAGACAAGCACACTCCTTTTCTGTCGTCCCGTAATTCTGTTCACGGGCTGTTAATTTACGTGAAACGTAAAGGCAGGGGTGTTCATCTTCTCCAAATTCTTGTGACAACACGCAGCCCATGCCACGGTCGGAACAATCGCATTGGAGGATGAAGGTTTGGTTGAAGTCGGGGGCTCTTAGGACGGGAAACGTCACTAAAGCGGTTTTCAAAGTTTCAAATGCAGTTTGCTTTGAATCGTCCCACGAGACGGGATCGGGTGCGTCCTTTTTCAGAGAATCTGTAAGGCTTGCACAGATTTCGGAATAGTGGGGAATGTAACGTTGGTAGTAACCAACCAAACCAAGGAAGGAACGAACATCTTTCTTAGTTTGTGGCCGTGCGAATTTTTGAACAGCCAAAACTTTCACTTCTGAAGGGGTGCGAGTTCCATTGCCCACTTCGTGTCCAAGAAAAGTAGCTTTGCTGCAAGCGACCTGCGATTTTTTTGCGTTCACAGTCAACCCGGCCTTCTTGACAGCAAAGAGGAAATTGAAAATGTTGTCCAAATGTTGTTGCCACGTTTCGGCACCAACGGCGGTGTCATCCTGAAAGGGAGTGACATACTCCTCCATGCCACGAGTGACATTATCCATAAGCTTCTGGAAGCAAAATGGAGCGTTCTTCATCCCCATATTCATCATTAGGGGAGCAAATTTCCCTATGGGGGTAGTGATAGTGGCGGCCATTGAAGCCTGTGGCGTCAAGCGCACTTGCCAAAATCCACGGTTAAGGTCAAAAATGGAAATGTATTTCCACTTGGCTGCACGTTCAATACATTCCTCGATGTTGGGAATTGGGTAATCTTTAGTTACCGTATTGTTGTTCAGCTCACGATAGTCAGCTACAGGACGAGGGCTAGCGTCTTCTTTTTGTACAATAATCATGGGGGATCCATGAGGGGAATCCGTTTCCACAATTAAGCCCAGATCTAACATACGTTTGATCTCTGTAACTATCAAGTCACGTTCGAACTTGGCATGCCTGTAATATTTACAAGGCTTCACCTGAGTGTCAACCAACTCCACATCGTGGGTGACAATGTCGGTACGACCCGGCAGAGTAGAAAAAACACCATCCACCTGGTCAAAGACTTTAAGTAAGTCGGACCTTTGAGACTCTGACAAATCTCCTGTCTTTTTGAAAAGACTCATGGCTTCTTTGGAATTAAGATGGCCATCACCAGGCTTGCCGGACCAAACATGGTCGTGGTGAGTAAACTCACGTTCGTCATTGTACGAATGATTGCTTGACCCCTCCCTAGGCAGATAGGGCTTGAGCAGGTTGATGTGATAAACCGTCTCCTTTTGAGAACCAAACGATTTTTTTATTAAATAATTGGTGCCTGAAAGGCGTTTAACAACATCACAGGGTCCATCCCAATAAATCTCTAACTTATTGGCTCGATCAGGCTTAAGGATTAGCACCTTATCACCTTCTTTGAACTTACGTTCAACTGCCTTTCGGTCATAGTAGGTCTTATTTTTTTGTTGGCTCTTCACAATATTTTCTTGTGAGAGTTCCCGTGAGTATTTGAATCTCTGAAGTAAATCCAGGATATACTCAAGGACGGATGGGTGGACGTCGGGTTCAACCCATTGGCTTTTAACAAGCTCGAGAGGGCCTTTCAAGTTTCGGCCATACACCATTTCAGCAGGGGTAAATCCTGTACTCTCATGTGGAGCAGTACGTAGTGCAAACATTGCACCGGGGAGGCATCGTTCCCAATCCAGGGGATGCTCATGGCAAACCGCTCTCAGCACCGCTTTGAGGGTTCTGTGAAAGCGCTCCACGCTGTTGGACTGTGGATGATTCACACTTGAATTAATACACCTAATTCCGCATTTTTCAAGGAATAAAGTTGTGAGGGCGGATACGAAGGGCGAGCCTAAGTCCGATTGTAATTCAGAAGGGAAGCCTAACCTCGAGAAAATGCCGAGGAGGGCGTCAACTACACTTTGGCTGTTAGCCTCTTTAAGGGGCACGGCCTCGGGAAACTTTGTTGCCGGAACGAGGAGAGACAGAATATATTTAAAACCACCTCTACTAGAGGGTCGAATGGGGCCAACAATATCAATAATGAAGCGATTAAAAGGCTCCCCATCCATGGGCACAAGCACCATAGGGGCAACAAACTTCTGTCCAGATTTTCCATTTTTCTGGCAGGTAAGACAAGTCAAGACAAATTGCTCAATGTCACTAAAACATTTGGGCCAGTAAAAATTTGTAAGCACCCTTTCTTTTGTTTTAGAACGCCCAAGATGGCCAGCCCATGCGTTTGCATGTGCAGTGCTTAGAACCAAATTTCTACACTCCTGGGGAAGAACCAGTTGCCTGTTTATTAGCGGCCTTCCCTCAGGTCGAAATGGTTTGCGAAAAAGCAAATCGTGGTCAACGAAAAACAGCTTGTTTTCGTCCTGCTGGCTTTCTGGCAGCTCAGCATACTTCCAACACAAAGTTAAAGTTGGGCATTCACGCTGGAGTTTTAAAAACTCAGGTTTGTCAATGTTGAGGAGCTGTGTGAACTGCTCAGTTTGAGGACCTAAAATCGCCTCATCCAAAACGTCTTGTTTGGGGTCGACAAAACCTTCCGTCACTGCTCTTGGAGTAACCTCAATCGAGTCGCTATCTGACTCCTCGCTATCAGCGGGGTTCTCACGGTAATTAGGGCGTAAGAGAGGGAGCTGATCGGCAGCACGTGCCTGTGCACGGGTGACTGCATTCACATACGTGGGGAGGGAAACAAGTCCTTTTTCCTCTAACACATTTTGAGAGGGCACGCCCAGCAACATACTGAAATGGGGGCCCACGTGGTCGGACACGAGAGCTTCTGTTTGGATAGCTCCGTAGGGGGTCTGAACCTCAATTAAGGCTATAGCATGTGCAGTAGTCTTAGCAGTTAAAGCATTATGACAATGCGTATACTCGCCAGTAAACTGGTCAGGTTTTACGAGTTCACGAGCGATTACATCGTGCGTAGAACCGGTGTCGCGTAAGAGACGGCATGTTTGGCCATTCACGGACCATTCGTGTATGTGTTTGGACAAAACAACTTCCGGTGGGGCATGACTAATAAAATTACAATCAGCGCCGGCTGCCTTCTCGTCAGCCATACGAATACGACACTCTTGGCGTCTGTGTCCAATTTTTTTGCAATAAAAGCAAGTGCCATCGCCTATGAGACGTGGTTTGTCGAACTCACGGTTTGAGTAAGTGTTGGTGGCTGAACTCCCACTGGGGGGGTCAGTTTTCACCTCGGCGGTACCAGCCGGTTTAGCCGCCTGACTGTGGTTACGATTAGGGTTACCACGATGTCTGTTGGAAGGTTTAGAACCTTGCGTTGTCGTAGCAACTGCAGGAGTTGCTTTAACAGGACGTGAAGCAGCATCAGTAGAAATCTCCTTGTTACGAGTGGTGAATTCATCACACAATTGGGCCGCTTCGGCCAGAGTTCCTAATCTGACTTGATCAGGGATCCATTTTCTGAGGTGGATTGGACACGATTTATAAAATTGCTCCAAAAGTACAAGATTGCCGAGTTTATCGTAATCACGGTTAACCTTAGCCAAAGTTACCCAACGAGTAAAAAGAGTTTCTAACTCAAATGCATAATCCTGGAATTGCATTTCCACACCTTTTTCGAGAGAACGAAATTGCGTTTGCAAAGACTCTTTAGTCTGCACAAAACGGGCAAGCAATTTATTTTTGACTATTTCGTAATCCTGCATTTCAGCGTCTGTTAGCTGATCACAAACTTTAATAAAGACCTCACCGACGAGGGGTTGCAACGCCGTGACCCATTGGTCTTTAGGAATCTTTTGACTAGTTAAAGTTCGTTCAAAAATCTTAAGAAAACTGTTAATGTCAGTATTGGGCGTCCACCTATTTACTAGTCGAACTATGTCGGCTACTTTACCATGTTTTGCAACTGGATTCGGGGGAGCTGGGGAAACACCGTTAGCTCCATTAGGAGCGGGGTTAAGATTTAACGTAGCAGCATTTAGCTTGGCTAGTTCGAGCTGCTTGTCCAGTTTAGCTAATTCCATAGCACTGGCACGGTCTTTAATTTGGGCATCTTGGTCCCTTAAAGCTAGTTCATGAGTTCGACGACGGTCGGCCTCAGATAAGTCAACAGCACGTTTTTTCTCTGCGTCTGCAATTTCGAGTGCTCTTAACTTTAATTCTTCTGCTTTTAAAAACAGTTCATTTTCTTTAGCGGCTAATTCTTTTTTAGAAAAAATTGCGGCTTCTCTCCTTTCAATAGCGTTAGCTAGTGCATCGGAAAGTTCACTTAAATCCAATTTACCATCTTCGAGGGCTGCTCGTAAGATTTGTTGGGATTCTGCTCTAGAATCACTGACTGTAAAGCCTAAGTTCAAACAGGCCTTCTTTAAGTCCTTGTTTGTGATATCACGAATGATTTCGTCTAATTCTTCCATTTCGGACATTTTGAGTCTTAATGGTTAACGTGGTTTCAAAATAAAGCTTTTATAAATGAAACAAAAATTAAAAGCAGCCGCTTAAAATTTAACGTTACTTTTGAGCAGAGCGAATTATTTAAAAGACTTCTCTCCCAAATCCAGTAAGATTGTACAAAAAAATACACTTTCAAAACCCCCAGCACTCTGGTATATGAATAGCTAAATCGCATAAATGCTATCAACTACAACACTCGGCTTGGCGGCCTCTAAGCATATCTCATGTACACTTACCCAAGGGTACAATCGCTGTACGGTCAGTCTGTCCTTCCGTTCCACCGTAGTACGGGAAGTTCGGCACTGATTTTCACGGGAGTCGATCGTCACTGGCGGGCGGTCAAATCCACGGGACTTCGGCGTTGCACGCAAAATCCACGGCTTGGCTGCACGGAGCGTAGTTTCCCTCTCGGGCCTCTTCTCCTACAGCATCGGTTGGGGTTGAGACGGCTCTTGACGGGAGGACGTCTACTGGAAGCGGCAGCGGCTGCTTCCTGGCGCCGGCAGTTGTTGGAGCTGCGGCGGGGCTTGTACTTTTTTTTGACTTTAGTACGACTTCTGCTTCGTGACTTTTTTAGCTTGTCACAGGCATCTGCTTCGTGGCCATGTTTGGCTAGACCACAGACATCTAGTCGGAAGTGACTTGCATCCTTCTAGGCATGTAGCATGGCAGGGGGGAAAACGCTTGACGGGAACAGCACCTGTTCATCCCACCGCTGCCACCAGCTGTAACGGCGGACGCTACGACGGCTTAGGTGCTTGTAACGCCCCCGGTTTCCCTGGTGTACGTGGAGTTTCAGCTTGAGATTTCTACGGTGTTTACGACGACTTTTTTCGTTATACAACACAGCATGGACACTGTCCCAGCATGGGGGATGAAACGCCGGTCCTAATTAAAGGGGCCTAACCTTAAACTGTCGGTATCGCTGCCACCAACGGTGGATTTAACTGTTTAACTAGCTAAAATCTAAAAATGGGCTACATATTTAATTTTACACTAAAATACAATTAATCAAGTCTAGCAAACGACTGAAGCTTAAAACTCCTGGTTTTATTTTTGCGACAGAGAATGAAAACACTTTTACATTATAGTTTGCTTCGAAAGCTTTTGAATACCAATTATTTAAATAGGCAACAAGTTTACATTTACATAAAGTAGCAAGTTTGAATATACACTTAGTATTTCATAAATTCAGACAAACACACTTGGTTTGAATAAAGTTTTAAATTTTCACATTAGAAAAAGTAAATCATGAGTGCTCCCGGAGACACCTAAAGTCTATCTGACAGTATGTTTCAACATGATCAACCGTCCACAGTTATGTTTCTAAGTTTTCCAAGCACAAAAAGATCAACCTCCCTTAGTTCCCTCGAGAACTGTTCTAAGTAATAAAAAGCCCGGCAATTTTACACTTAGGCATCAGTTTGTTTCAATTTGCCTTCCACAAAGATCAAACCGTCATTTAGTTTAGATTAAAAATCCATTTAAAATAAACTGGAAAAATTTGGTTTTTAGGAAGAGAACCACTCTGACGTTATGGGGAGAGGAAACCTAAGATGCCGCTACAGGCGTCTCCACCATAATATTCTCTAGCTAGAGAGTTAAGTTAAGTTTTAAACTAAAATTTAGAATATGGGGGTCCTAAACTGAACTTTCAAAAGCTAAACTATAACATACGAACCACTACCATCGTGCCCGGCATGGCATTCTCCGGACATGGCGTCTCCACTCCCGACAGGCGTGACCGGTCTCTAGCTTGAGATCTGTGAGCTGTGCTAACTATGCATTCTGGGGCTGGGGTTTTATGCACATTACCGGAAGTAAGCGCGGACTCGCGGGGTAGCTACGGGGGTCTGATTGGCTGAGGGCCTCGAGAACAATGGAAAGTGGGAGGAGAAGTCGGATGAACAAAGGAACTGGGTGCAGAGCCGTTTGAAGGAGTAGGAACATGTAAAACGGAAAAAGATAGGCCTGTTTTGAGTTTCACTCAATTGAACTTTCGGAAATGGGCCTTTACTTTGTATTATTGGCTACGGATTGAATATTTACATGATTGCAACGTGATTAGGCTCTTGTTAAAGCTTATTACTTTGGCTTGGGTAATGCATAAAACATTACTAATAAATTAAACAAGCTTTAACGGTAAACTGTAGTGTTAAACACCACAACTAGTTTTGGCTGGGGAGGGGGGCAAAATTGGGTAATTCGAAGTTTTTGCACAGTTTGACTTTCGGATTTGGTTTGAACAGATCTTTTTAAGAATTCTTTTTAGTGTTTAATAGTAGATCAAGCTATTTGTAGGTTTCGGTGGGTCACAGTCAGGTCCAGAGGAGAACTAAAATAAACATATATACACTGAAAAATTCGTGTCCGGTAGAATGCCAGGTCGTAAGGCGTTTATACGTTTGGACATATGGTAGCGTTTCTGGGGGTAAAAGAATATAAATAAAGTATAAATGCGGTTAAATAAATTAGCTTAATAGAATGCTATAACGCATTAAGTTACAGAGAACATTTAACGTTTAAAAGTTTAAAGTTAAAATTCGATCGTTGTGGAAATTTTCTATATGGATTGCGGCCGACAAACACAATAAAAAATATCACACTTCAAAATGGTTGTCTGTACAAACCTCATACAATACACTAAGCTAATATGTTTGGGCTTTTTGCCCTAAAAGAAAAGAATAAAATGAAGATACAGAAATACAGAGTTTTATAATGGCGGCCATGATGAAAGTGCGATGTAGTTGGTTTTGGTCAATCTTCAAATGTAGTTTCAATGGTCTTCAAGGAAGAAAGTCCGGATTTGGGCTTCCCCAAGAGTCTTGTATTTTGACAGGCTATTAAATGTCGAAGAGTTTGTGGAAATCGGACCACTATTGCGAAAACGGCCAGATATGCCTCGTCGAGGCATTTGGGTGCCTCGAGAAAAAAAATTTTCATTTTTGGGAAAACAGGCGTTTTTCGGTGGCGCTCGTTTACACACACCCAATTTAACAAATTATTAGTACACTCGTGTAAAGCGTAGTAAAGTGTTAGTTTAAGCTTCTAGAATACTATAAGTTGACTGCAGCTCAAACGTGAGTCTCCTTCATTGTTTCAGTATACTCAGGAAAACGGAATACTATTCCTTTCCCCAAGTTAAACTCAACGATTTTAACTACAACTCCCAATACCATACAACCTTCTCACTTTCCGTAATTAAGCAAAATGCACTAATTACTAGCTACTCAGTTGGACAGTTAATTCAAACTTCTTGAATAAGAGTACCACAATACTTAAACTTTCGGTTACATTAGCTAAAGCACATTATGAGTTCAAGCAAATTGGACTGAAACTAAAAATTAAGTCTTATAAACAACAATTAAGTTATTAGCTCGTGGACCCTTATGGCCCAAGTCAGTCCAACTTAACCAAAAACCCTTACGATTTTGGTGAATTACACATTGCAAAGCAACGATTACTAATTCCAAAAACCCAAACGCTGATATTTACAGTTTATCAATGCTATGGCTAATAGCACATGGCTGTTACAAACCTAAAGTCAAGATAACACTACGTAAAATCTTCCTAACTTATAGGTACATTATAACGAAGTTTTTCACAGCACAATTAGCATTACAGTTTACTCCAAGGGTTGGCAGCTTTTAAATCTTTAAGCAATACACAAGGCTTATTAAACCTTTTAACAGTTTCAGAACTGAATTAATTCTTTTAAGGTCATCCAGTATGCTCAATATTTTATCATGCTTTACACCCAGTTTTACAACGTTGAATCTTTTTGATACAATAGGCCTATTAAATCTTTTAAGCAGCACACTACTGACTTAAATCTTTTAATACATTTATACCCAAAACTCATTTAAGACACACCAGGGTTAAATCACAAACAGCTCAGTATTTAAATCTTTTAAATATAGTCCCACTACTTAAATCTTTTAACTAGCTTGTTTAACACAATAAAGCTTTAAATCTCTTAGACTTGCTATACTTTTAAATACTTTAATTAGCCATACTAGCCTTTTTAAACCTTTAAATAGTACCAGTTTCTAAATCTTTTAAGTAGCTTCATTATTCAAATTACTTAGTTATCAACCATTAGTAATTAAACACACTATCTTGTTTATACAAGAAAATTCTAGCCACAAAAAAAACGCACACAACTGAGATTTACAAATTGTACACTCTCTAACGCTGGCCACCCGCCCCTTTCAGCAGAACTAAACTGCAACAACGAACTTGAAATTGAAGGGCTTAAGCGCGCCATAGCGTAGACCAATTTAAAGTTTCCAGCTATGGCCTGGCCTATCATGAACACCCAGGAAACTTCCAGACCAACTAGTGACAGTACCCTATACATTGAAGAGGCTGAACTCCTTTCTGTATCCACAAACTCTTTGTGGTTCCTGGAGAATGGTGAGGTAGCTGTAGACGTCGGGCTGTGAACACTCTCCTCCACCGCTCCCAGAAAAAGGCAGTTGAAATCTTGGTGCCTATACATATTAATTTAAGGACTTTTAAATTAATTAAAACCTAAATCCCTCCCGTCGCCATTGTAACGTATTCAGCTACTTAATTTTAACTATTAAGCATTACTTAATTTTAACTATACTATATCATACTTAAGTTAGTTTATAATATCATATCATATCATATCATAAGTTAGTTTATCATGTGACATTAGTAATACAGTAGAGGGTGCCTCAGTCGCTCTTTTCTGTATTGACACTATTATCATGTGACATTAGTCACATGATAAACTAATGTCACATGATAATAGTGTCAATACAGAAAAGAGTGACTGAGGCACCCTCTACTTATAGGTACATTGTACAACACTACAGACACTACACTATTTAAGGTCTTACAAGTGGCACTGAAGCCAAAGTATTCAGTGCTTTTATTGAGTTTATCACTTGAAACCGTGTCACACAAGAAGAAGAACTACAACAACAAGTGAACAGTTTTCAAATTTCCGTGTGGCCCCTTACTTTTACTCTGGCGCGGAATTGCATAAAAGTTGGTGTAAAGTTAGGAAAAGTTGCTATCTACTATCTGGCCAAGTTTGGTCGAAATATATTGAATAGAAATGTAGAAATTAATAGTTTTAGTTTTGCTGGACAGAGGACTTCAATCATACATATACACGGCTATCGCCGTGTATGATACCAAGAATTTTTAACCTATATATTCTGGATGATACTAAGACCCTTTAGAGAATTTTAGTACTGTAGGCTGGTGTCCTCCCGTCAGATCGAAAACACATCAGATCGAAGTGTTATTTTCCCAACAGAGTTTAGACTAATGTCACATGATAATAGTGTCAATACAGAAAAGAGCGACTGAAGTGCCCTCTACTTATAGGTACATTGTACAACACTACAGACACTACATTAACAATAAATTCAACAAAGTTGAAGCTTCAAAATCAAGTTATAACGTGCAACCAGCGGCTTGTTAGCTTGCAAGCAACTAGTTACCCAGGATTATCGAGCGAGGGCGCGGCGGTCGCTCCGTCGTTTTCCCGGCATGCACTTCGCACAAGGCATGTCGCTCGATCGTAGCCCGTTTCGTATCTCTATAAGTATAGTATCTCTGCCGTAGCCGTACGCTTTGCAAAACTAAACAGTAACTACATACAAACTATTGCACTACACCAGACCACTCCGTACAAACCAGTGCCACTCCAAACAAAGCAGCACTGCACATTTTGCCCTTCAACAATGAACTTTTTAGCAAAGACATTACACGTGCACGAAGAATGGATCTGGAGTTTGCTGAGTGGCATTGTTCCCAAATTACAATGGTTAAAACAATGTAAAACTATCAAAATGATCGTTCTGGGATCCTAACTCCGGAATGGATGGACCAATCGAAAAAGTGGTCTCTCTGAGGATGAAGCCCAGGGAAATTTCCGGCTAAGATCACGTTTCAGATTTAAGGTAGGTGCACTAGTTTTTTTTTGAAACCGTGTCACACAAGAAGAAGAACAACAACAAGTGAACAGTTTTCAAATTTCCGTGTGGCCCCCAACTTTTACTCTGGCGCGGAATTGTATAAAAGTTGGTGTAAAGTTAGGAAAAGTTGCTATCTACTATCTGGCCAAGTTTGGTCGAAATATATTGAATAGAAATGTAGAAATTAATAGTTTCAGTTTTGCTGGAGAGAGGACTTCAATCATATATATATATATATATGTATATATATATATATATATATATACATGGCTATCGCCGTGTATGATACCAAGAATTTATAACCTATAAATTCTTGATGATACTAAGACCCTTTACAGAGTTTTAGTACTGTAGGCTGGTGTCCTCCCGTCAGATCGAAAACCCATCAGATCGAAATAATCGAACGTCCCATGGGATAGAAATACCATCAGATAGAAAATATGATTTTCCCAACAGATAGAATTTTTTTCCCATTAGATAGAATTTTTTCCCCAACAGACAGAAATTTTTCCTCAACAGATAGAACTTTTTTCCCATCAGATAGAAATTTTTTCCCATCAGATAGAAATTTTTTTTCCATTGAATAGAATTTCTTTCATATCAAACAAAATTTTGTTTTTGTACTCACGGAAGAAAAAATGGCACGGCTAACCAATATGGCATAACCACTCTATAGGGCTCACCACAAAATACGAATAGTAGTTTTTTTTTGTTTTGTTTTTTTCTGCCTGGCGCTACTCTACTGAGAACTGATATGCTGCTTAAATTGTTTGCAGTTTGCATTATTAGCATTTAAGAAATTTCATTTGTTTTAGTATTGTTGTACTGTTGGTTAGTATTGTTTTATAATTTAGTTACTAAGTGTGCCAATAATTGTTAGTATTCTTTATGGTGGCACAGAATTGTTTTAGTGCTAAATATCACTTAGGGCACGTTCAAGTATTACATCATCAGGATGGGGGGAGGGCGGGTTCGCCAGCTGGTGGCGATTGATGACGAGGGGGCAGGGGGTTGGCCAGTTGATAATGTAAGCACCGCTATCCCAGTGAAAGGGTGGAAAAACGCAAAAAAAAGATCCTCAGAAAACATAGGAAAATACAAGGAAAACAACTCCTCTTATGGGGGGGGGGGGGAATCAGGTTAGAAATGACGTAAAACTGGAGGGAGGTTCAGCAATTGATGACGAGGGGGGAGGGGGGTTCAAAATGGCCAATTTCTTGATGACGTAATATTTGAATGGCCTCTCAGGCAGTCTGACGTTTAAAGTCCAAAAGGCGACGTAAATAGGTTTGCATCTGTACTTAGTACTAAATAAACGTAGAATTTGGAAAAAGTAGAATCTACTACACTAATAACATAATATTAAGGCTTGAAAATGACCTTAATCCTATTGTTTACTATTCTTTTGTAGAAGAATGGATTGGCTTTGGTCATATAATTTTAGTTTATGTGAAAAAATCTCTTAAGACAAAAATTCATTGCCCAGAAAAGAAGCCATTTGAGTGTGATGAATACTAACTGTGGAGAGAAACTGTTTTAATGTGACATTCAGAAATGGTTTTGAACTCTGGTGTTAGTGGTGAAGTGGATTGTAAATATCTCAGTGCTTCGGAACGAACAGTGTTTTTGAAAGCATGTTAATAGTTAATGCATGGGCCACATTAAAGGCTAGTTTTGGTAGGATTCATGAACTCTGTATAGTTTTAAGGTTTATTTTGAATAAATCGCACGAAACAAAAATTTTGGGTACTAACCTTACGGTACAGGAGGGTACTCATAGCGTTATGTAAGGCACATCGTCCCTTCACCTAAGCCAACTCTTAGGGGAGGGGGGATGTAACCGGCTTACATCGGCGGCAACACGCAATCTACGGAGCCAGCGCTCATTAGTGCACTTTGCCGTTAACAGAGCTGTTGTGTGCATGCTGCTAACCACCGCATACACGCGGGAGTTGGCACAGCGCCCAACAGTCGGATGCGAGAGTGTTCTATTGTTCGACTCCAGTCAGAACCGGATCGCGCCGGCTTAGCCGTCATCTTTCGGTTTCGAGGCTAGGACTCGGGCAGTTATATAACAGCCCGATCTCGGCCACTCGCGAGTTGGTGTTTGGGGTTCAGACTGAACGGTCAGAATCTCTTGAGCCTACAGGATCAGTCAGAAGGATAAATTCTGGCTGATGCCTAATATGTAATGCTATTGTGTGCAGTCCCCTAGCTGTACAGTAAGAAGTAAATTGGAATTGAGCCTTGTCTTGAAACTAATGGTCTACTTCCTTAGCAACCTTACATATTTTGGAGGCCTTGTCCTTAGGATTTGATTCCGACATTTTTTTTAGAAATTCTGAATGATAAGCGTTTTCCAAGTTTGGGAAGGCAGTTTGTGGAATCCAGCCTGTGGCCGCGTTGTTGGATAAATCATGAAAAGCCGAAGTTTTATTTTAACTTGTCATTGTCATTATTAAACTACCCACTTTCTTTTCTATTTGGGAATTGAAATTAAAGTAAAACAGTCATTTTTGGACTAGACTCGGTGTCTAGAAAAATTACGATTTGGGGGTGACCTCGGACTCAGCCTGTGGCCGCGTTGTTGAGTATCCTTGGAAACCATCTTTTTTTTAAACTAGTGAATGCTGACTAGTATGAATGAAAGATCCCCGTTTATTTTTTTTATGAAAAATAAACGTTAAACTCGGTAGCTGTTTGTGAACCCAAGGGGTATTCACGGAAGCGTTATTTTTTTTAGTAAGCCTAAAAACCGCTAAAATAAAAATTACCGTTTTTCTTTGGAAAATAAAGTCACATTATTATTACGGAGTGGAAGGGATGCAAAAGTCTTTCGCTGCAAATATATTGTAATGTTCTATTCCAGTGACCATTTGACCAGAATAAACATTATTATCTAGGATGGCATAAGGGCAATAAATTGTATAAAACCCTAATTATGTATGAAATAGGTAGGCTAAATAATAAGCAATCATTCATCTAATACTGGGCCTTTAATCGACGCTCCGACGTACAAAATATTGACTCCACAATATAGCCAATTAAATCAGTGACAGATTATTATGATTGGGATATGGATTACAGTTATTTGGCAATGAGTCGAACGAATGGCAATACGGATTAAGTCGAGCGGTAAACCTAATCATTATGATATTCTCTATGTTAAATAAAGGAATCTCGGGGTAATTTAGCAGCGTACGTATTGGTACTAGTTAAGCTTTAACTATCATAGCTATTGCTAATGAATCAGAATACTTAGCTCTATTATAGAAACTTGAGTGAGGCTATCGGCTCTCGGCTATAGCTCGGCGGCGAAGCCACGTCCCCCAACTCGACACGGCTCCTGGCCTGGTGTACTATGAATCGGAACGTCCAGAATTTGACTGGCGTGCACTAGTTAAACAACTGGTAACCCGCTGATGATCGAATGATATGCATTCCGAGGATCGGTTTAAGTACTGTGGCATTATCGGCCATGATAAATCCATAGTAGTATTGATTTATTATTGAAATGCTAAATATAGCAACATTTGGACAGCTTGGACCCTTATCGCCAAATCGGACCTCTACGCATGTCAATCATTCTATTGTTGCTTTAAGGTTCATTAATTGTTCCCCATATGTGGTGCTTTGAAGTTATATGCTGCCATAATTAAATATCCCGTGTGGGAGGGATTTATTGCTATTCCATGAAGTGATCAATAAAGAGCGACGATCTTATAGTAATTCAATCTACTTCTAGAAAGTCATTTAGGTTCTGCGAAACTGCCGTAAATAGTGTCAACTGGTAATGCCATCTTTTAAACTCTAACAATAGGTGTAATTACACTTGTTCGGTCTCAAATGATCTTGCCACCTCTCGGTCGTCTTTGAAGAAGGACTCCCAGTTATATTTGCTATCTGGAGTCGTTTTGATCTATGCGAATAAATACTCAATTCATGCATTTAATAAATGTATGATATTATGCAAATATGCATCCAATTAATTAATTGTATTGTTTCTGTCATGAATATTAATTAAGCCATTTATTATTTCCTTACATAATCCCTGTTCATCCTAATGGTACCTTTATAGTGGTTCCTTATTTTAGCTTCCAAACCCAGCTCATTTATAACAGAAACTGCTTTACATAATTACGCAAGAATTTCGCATTTACCGACTAGCCCAAAGTTAATTGTTGTGTGACTAGGGAAAATGCACCTTTCTTTGAGGTAAAAAAACAACCTTCACAGAAATCAGGGCAGTAATTATGTACAGCAAGATTAAATTGCCTCATTAATTGAGCAATACTATTCTGGGTGGAATTGGAATAAAATACTGTATGGCTTAAGAGCATGCAAGACTCAAGAGCGCATTCTCCATGTAACTGAATTCAAATTTTAATAAATTCAACTTTATTGCTGTTGATCTGAAATAAATAATATTTCGCTTTCTTTGAGCTAGCCACATGGGTTTGTTTATCCCTCTCGCTTTCAACGAGGGAGGCGTGGCACTTTCCCATATCGTGTTGTGCTCTACCTTCGACCTCGAGTTGGCCCTTGGTCCGGCCAAGGTCGTTCAAGGCTGAGTGGGTTTCTCTACCCTCGGTAATTACGTCTCCAACCATTTGTTCTAGTTTTCGCTCCAGCTGGGAGAATGAAAGAAACACAAGCGTTACTAGCTATGTTTTCGCATCTTTCAATTTTTTTCCTTTGAAATCTTGTTTCCTGCCTCTTCACATTTGGAAGAAAAGTCACATTATAGCCGAACGTGACTTCCATTTTCTCTTTATCGGCAATGTAATATATAAAATTTTATGGAATGTCCATGGTTCAATTTGAACAGTACTATTTGACATTGTCAAATTTAATCATTATTTTCCTGCAGTACCAATGGCAACAAGATTTCATCGGAATACACAGTCTTTATCAAATAAAATGTCATATGCATACCACATACATGAGTCGCCCAAAACTTGTATGTTTCTGAATATAATATCACTTGTTTGGTCCCGTGCTGGGATTCAAACTGGCGACCAAGTCATCAAAATCAAGTTCTAACATGCTTTTTACTTGTTCGGTAAAGTTTCATGCTACATAGTAACAAAATAAGCATTAGGACAAGGGAGGGGACAGGATACCTGTTTTGTTACCCCGTTAAGTCATATTTGCTTAATCCCTTTATTTAAGTGTCATTTACTGTTATTCCTAATGAAAATCTCCACGATTGTGTGCCCATTGCGTACTTAATATTTAAAATATTTTCACATACTCCACATTTTGGTAGTATCTTTGTTAGTGTCTGCGTTTGACTCTAAGTTTAATTTTCATAGCAGCATAATGAATACTGCAACTCATTATATATGGCTCATTTTTTATGTGGTATGTAAAATATATTTT
Organism: Lithobius niger; assembly: GCA_023313725.1. Taxonomy (NCBI): domain Eukaryota; kingdom Metazoa; phylum Arthropoda; class Chilopoda; order Lithobiomorpha; family Lithobiidae; genus Lithobius; species Lithobius niger. The sequence continues at coordinate 27,528 of JAHWFP010235600.1, forward strand.
ACGTTTATTTGTATTTGTTTCACCCATTTGACTACCACGAGACAATTCAGACTAACCCGTGTGGGAAAGCCGTCAATCGTAGCTTTTTAAAGAAACAACTGTATTCATGTTTGTCTGTTTTCCCTTTTGACTACCACGTGACAGTTCAAACTGACCAATACAGAAAGCCGTCTATCATGGCATTTTAAGAACCTTGTTAATGTATATGAATGTCAACCCATTTTGACTATCATGCTCAGGTCGAACCTCACAGTTAAGGTTCCACCAGCAAACATTACTTTTTGAAATTATTGTGTTTCCTCACAATAAATATGTTATACCACAGGATGTGCTCGGTACAATCCTTTAGCCTAATGTTGTTCGATGCTCTAGTGACTCGTATTCGAGTGATTTGTCTGTAAGGCTATCGCCTAAAACAAGCTCTTTTGCCTGGCAAAAGAACCGTTTTGCCTATGCTATCTACATTGGTCCTCCTGAACGTAAGTGACCAATACATAGGAATAGTCAGATACTGGAATTCTAAAATTCCAGAAACATACGATTTAAAATTAAATCGAAATGCAGCAATCATACATTTTTTTTCATTAATGCTGCTAAGTCTTTTTTTTTAAATGCAAGTTTCCAATAACTTGCTGTCATAGACATTATTTGTTCTTTTTGTATCTAAGCATTGCGATTGCAAACTGTTTAACTTAGAATATGCACGACATCCCTATGCCTGCTAATTTAATTTTGAATATCTTGTTCAGAGCGACGTTGCACCGCTTTCCTGGTGACTAGCACCGGAAGTCAAATCAACTACATTTTTTTTTCAATTAAGGGGACGAATTTCGTCCGACTTCCACGTCACTGAGTGACAATGTAACTACAGTCTTAGTTACCCTGGGCGAATCAAATAATACGAGTTGGCCAGACTCCATCATTGGTTCGCTAGGCTATAAGTTTGCACTTACAACACTAAATATCACATGCGGTTGTTGCCAACCAGGAAAAGTGCTTTCCAGCATGCGGTAGATCTTTCAAGGTTTTTTCACTACAACCTGAGTAAACGTGTGTAATCTGTTCTTAAGGAACTTACGTGTGAGGTACTTTGAAACTTAGTGTAACCATTAAATTGAACTTACTTCTGGTGTTCCAGGTCTTAACCTCACCCTTTATCAAGTTGGATTCGCATCGCGAACCATTTTATATAATTAACGTTAAGGGTGCCTTACCATAGGTAATAGCAATGTTTTCCACGTTAGTAAGTTTTACAATGAGTAATAACAACAGTTTTTTTTTCGAGTTAATTAAGCTTTACCATGGGTAACAGCAATGTTTTCAAGTTAATAAGCTTTACAATGAGTACAGGAATGTTTTCCAAATTAATTGAGCTACAAATCCGTAACAAGAATGTTTTCCAAGTTAATTGAGCTCTACCATGAGTAACAGGAATGTTTTCCAAATTAATTGAAGAAGAGACTCGAGCACGTCAGTGTACGCACAAATTGTGCAGCTTGATTTGTGCCTACTTTTCATATTTATGGACTGTTGTTGTGCTTCAATTTTGGTGAGTGTGTCTATGAACTATCCTACGTCAGCTGGGGGCTGAAATTTGGTTGCTGTCTGTGAATTTTTCCCCTAGTTGACACGTTTATTCACGAACTGCGTTGCGTTTTGCTGGGTGCGGCCATCTTTGTTGTGGTTTGTGAGACGCATTTTCCCGGGTTCAAGTCTGACAATTGGCGTTTTTTTTTTCGACTTTTTTCTTCGTTTTTTTTTTTTAGCCTATTTTCCTGTTTGATACAGAAAGTGTGGCAAGATGATAGGAGGGAAATCTTTGGCTGTGGCAGATTGTGCCACCGATTGTAAATCCCCTATAAAAAAATCGGTGGAGGATTTTATTTGCGACAACGGACTTTCAACGGATCGTGCCTTACTACGCAGGGAAGCCAACCGAAGAAGAACTATGTACTTTGATGCACACCAGACGCCATTGGGACCTAAGATGCCCTTCTCTTCACATTTACCTGCTTCGTCCTCTAAGTCTTGCCCTTTGCATAACGAGTTACCTGGCCACTCTGATCTCATTAGCCGGTTACTGACGAAACTCGACGGCTTTGGCCTGGAAAAAGATTTTGACCTCCTAAATATTGATGCGAAACTTAACTCCATTCTCTCCTCCATTGATGAGGACTCTGATACAAGACAGTCAAATCTCTTTACTTGCTTTCAGGACTGGGCAACGGGATTTCTTTCCAAACAAGAGGTTCTTTTAACAAACCAACAGAAATTTTTAATGTTCGAAATAGACGTAAGGATGTCCCAGATGGAGGTTCGTCTGAGTGAGAAGATTAATGCGCTCCACTGTTCTTCTACTAAGCAAAAACCGGGAACTGTAGCTCATTCGTCCGGCACCCTGCTTTTTTCCCAGGCTCAATCAGAGGGTAAAAGGGTGAAGCTTACAACAAACTTAACCATGACTGATGATGGAAAACTGGAACTGTACTCTGCGCATTTGGATCATCAGACGGAAACTAATGGTAAGGAAGCAAACACAAAACCGATTTCTGACACAGCTATACATAAAAATATAACTGTTCGTCGTGGGCGCCCACACAAGAAACCAAAACCCACATGTACTGAGTTAGAGTGTTCCAGCCAGATGCCTATCCGAACGGATCCATTAAAAGATGCTCAATATCCCAGCATCATTGACCTGTGCGACAAGAAAAATTCCATTTATACTTCAAGTCTACAAACATCCGGGGAAGACACCACACCTAAATGGGAGGAGCCAACTGTAATTGTGGGTGATTCCCACGCACGCTCTCTTAGGGGTAGCTCTCATCCATCATCAAAAACCTGGACTGTACCAGGAGCCAAAATCCAAGATCTCTATTCAAAGCTTCCCGAGATCCTGGGAATTTCTGACCACAAAAGTGCCTTCATTGTGTGTGCTGGAACAAATAACCTGCTCTACAATAAACCAAATCGAATAGTGCTCCAACTTACAAATTTCACCGATTCCATTCGTGCTTCAAGATCCTCTGCCAAAATTACCTTAATCGGATTATTTCCACGGTTAGGCATCCAAAATCGGGAAATCGACAGCCAAATTGCACACACAAATGTGTTATTACGGAAACTATGCATGGAGCGGAACTTTAACTTTGCCTCCCTTGACAGTCACATCTACGCTGACCACACATTACTTGCGAGAGACGGGCTCCATCTCACAAATAGAGGAAAGGCCATCTTGCAGCGTGAACTTGCTTTTCTTCACTCTCCTCTGGAAAACTAACACCTTTAAGTGGGAGTACCCAAGATCATCAAACACCATCGTTGAAATCACCACCCTTGCCAGCCACGGGCCTATATTGTGTCTCCCTAAATGCTAGGAGTCTTGTGCGAAATATGGGTAGTTTTCGGGCCCTATTGGCCAAGGGAGCATACGATCTCATATTCGTTGTTGAGACTTGGCTCCACAATGGGGTTACGGACGCTGTGGTTTTGGGCCCTTTTGATTATGGTGTGGTTCGTGTTGATAGCGCATCATGTGCAGGTGGGCTCTTGATTTTATATCGCAGAGGCTTAGCAGTGGTCCTTGATGAGGTCGCGCAGGGCATCGAAGCAATTTCAATACTATTACCAACCCTTAAACTGATCTTTGTTCTCTGTTACTTACCAAATAGTTACGTTGACTCGGCGATTGAAGGCCTTAGTACTTTTATCGCGGGTGCCTTTAGACCTAACTTTTCAAACATTCTACTGGGAGATTTCAACCTTTCTACAGTAAATTGGTCCTACTTAACAGCAACTGATTGTCATCATCGTATGTTTCTGGAAAAAATTGCTCACCTTGGATTACATCAACTTGTGACCTGCCCAACTCGTGGAGCGAACATCCTTGATTTGGTTTTTTCTCAGGATGAACGCTAAATTTTCAACCTTTCAGTGGGCGACCATTTAGGGTTCAGTGACCATAACATGATTGTCTTCAATGTCCACTGTGGTTTTTCCTCGACTACTAACCAAAATGCTAGTACTATTGGTAAAATAAATTTCGATTTACTCCGATCTTGCCTTAACAATTTCAATTGGGACACGTCTCTCTTCAACATCTTTCCTTCGGTTGACCAGGCGTGGGTCTGCTTTCATAGTTTTTTGGGAAATCTTGTCACTTTTTGTAGGTCGACGAGGCGTCCTGTTGTCACAAAGAGGGTACGTATTCCCCCCAATATTTCTAAATTACGTCGAACAAAATTGAAATTATGGAAAAATTATAAACGCGACCCTTCCAGCATGTCCCTTTTAACTTACAATAACTGTCGTCTACAGTACGCTGCCATAGTAAAAGCCTTAATTTCTTGTGTATGATTTTCGCTGTTGGCTTAATTTCTAATTTTCCTTAATAGTAGAAGCCTGGCACAGTAAACAGGAAGCAGCTACCATTAAGGAAGGAAATGTCTCGGCTCTGTTTCGTCTTTACCGTCAAAAAACGGGTACAGCCCGGACTCTACCTCCATTAAAATTGGGCGAAACCTTTGTAACAGATAACAGCGACAAAGCCGAAACCTTAAATAGGATTTTATGCTGCAAACAGTATTATTGATGACGGCTCATGTCTTCCGGACTTCTCCGCACTCGATCCTACTATTAGAATTTGTGAACAGGTTGACTTTTCACCCCTCCAGGTTAAGCACAAAATCAACAAGCTTAAGCCGAGCCATGCAGTGGGTCCCGACGGGTACTCAGCATTTTTCTTCAAACAGATTGCACAGGAAATTAGTTATCCTTTAGCAAAGCTTTTCAACCTTTCTTTTTGTACGGGTGTGGTACCAGACGTTTGGCGCTCTGCCCTAGTGGTCCCAGTTCTTAAAAAGGGTGATTCGTCAAACTCAAATAATTACCGCCCCATTGCATTGACTGCTGTGCCATGTAAAATCATGGAATCAATCATCAGAGATGAGATGATGCAATTCCTGCTAGCGGGGTCATTGATCCATCCTGACCAATTTGGGTTCATGCGTGGTCGTTCGGCAACTTACCAACTTCTTATGGTACTCGATCTCTGGACTTGTGCGCTGGACTTAAATGTTCCCTCTGACACTATTTACTTCGACTTCCAAAAGGCATTTGAGTCTGTGGTTCATAGTAAACTTATGTTCAAATTGCAAAAAATTGGTATTAGCGGAGATCTCTGGCGATGGATCCATGCTTTCCTTTCAAATCGTTCGCAAAGAGTCCAGGTGGAGGACTCGCTCTCTTCGTCAACAAACATTATTAGCGGAGTCCCCCAGGGCTCTGTGTTGGGCCCACTCCTGTTCGTTATTTTCCTAAATGATTTACAGTGCTCCCACCATGAAATCACTGGGTTCAAATTTGCAGACGACTTGAAGCTTGGGTCTACGGTATTAACCACTGGAAATACTCTTGCCCTTGAGACTGAAATTAATCGTGTTTCGGAATGGGCTACTAATTGGCAACTTCCTTTATCTATACTTAAATGTAATGCATTCCATGTTGGAAATTCTAATCCATGTCACTCCTACTTGCTTGATGGCACCGTTTTGCCCAATGTGGAAGAGGTTCGAGATCTTGGCATTTGGTTCACCCCAAACCTAAAACCTTCTCTTCATTGCCACAAAATTACCGCAGCAGCATTTCGTCGGCTTGCTGTTGTAAATCGTTGCTTTACGTCGGGAAATCTTCGTATAAAGGTTTGGGCGTTCAAGGTCTTCGTGCGCCCTCTTTTGGAATACGCAACCCCCGTGTGGTCCCCTCATTTGCTGAAGGATATTGATTTAGTGGAATCGGTTCAGCGTCGTTTCACAAAAGGTTTGCCGGGCTTAAGAAACTTGTCTCATGATGCACGTTTGAGTGTTGCAGGGTTGGAAACACTTGAATTACGAAGATTAAAATTTGACCTTCTGCTTACTTTTAAAATTTTACATGGTTGTCTTTCTGTTGATTTGCCATTCTTCGATGTTCGTTCTGCGAGTGTAACTAGAGGTCACTCTCGGAAACTTGAGGTCCCCAAGTCTAGACTTAATTGCCGCAAAGAGTTTTTTGCGATCAGAGTGGTTCCGGCTTGGAACTCATTGCCAGAGGAGGCTGTGTCCGCTCAGACTGTGTCTGGTTTTAAACGTGTACTGAATGGTCTCCCCCTCACCAACTTTTTGAAAAGGAGGCATTAGCCAACCTACTACTGTTTTTGGGACTGGTGTTAGTGGCTACACAGCCCTTCCATTTTCCCTCCACCTTCTGTGGAAAACTCTATTATTATTATTATTATTATTAATTGAACTTTACAATGAGTAACAGGAATGTTTTCCAAATTAATTGAGCTTTACAATGAGTAACAGCGATATTTTGCAATTAATTGAGCTTTATAATGTTGCCCCATTACCCTTTGAAAATTTCTATATTTTAAATTTGCATGGTAATGGTAATTAATTTATGTGTGTCGTGGCCAGGAGGGGTGGGGTGTATAATTTACACAGCTGTTTTCACCACAAGGCTAGGGATCACTTATCTTTTTATTCATCAGTCCTGGATCATGGTGGAATGATCCCTGTTCTATGATTTAGCCTCTTTTCTCCGTTTATCTGCCATCCTGACACTTTACCACAATTCACTGTATGTTGCACAATTTTCTGAAAAAACATGAATTTTGGACTACATCAGTTATGTTACATTCACATATATTTCTATGTTATCTGAAAACATATCACAATTATTTACACTTTTGTATTCAATAGTGACATTTATATATTTTATTTCATTGAAATAATGTTTCAGAATTTTCTTTTCTTGTTTCAAAAGAATCGTTCTGTATTTTCCCATTATGGAGTGAGTTTGCTAATTTAGCTTCTTGGGTGGCTAGCAAGCTGTTGCCACGGTCAAGGGTGAGTCGTCCTGACCTACATTGACCATCCCTTTCACTTGTTGATGAGTGCAATTGAGCATGGCCACTCTCTCTACTGAGGGAAGGGGGTGGGCAATAAACGAAAGTGGTCAGTGGGTTGAAAGGGTTGGGGCACGGCTCTGGGCCATGCTGGCTTGATCTGACCTCAAAACGCGGCCTGGTCGAGGCCATGTAAACAATAGCTGATGGTCACTATATGAGCAGAGGGGGAGAGCTAGGTCCCTAGAAAAAAGAGACGGCCCCTTTTTGTCAAGCCTGAACTTTGCACCCATTGGTTTTGCCAATGTCCATTTTTGGGTTACAATATTTCGAACCTAGGAAAATTCCGTGATTTTTCCCGCACACGAAGTTGTGTACTTCCACCTGCTAGTTTACTTTTGCTTTTCGCTCCCCAATTTTTTCCAATTTTTTCCCAAATTTTTTCCCAATTTTTTCCCAATTTTCCCAATTTTTTCCCAATTTTTTTCACAAGAAGAGGAAAACGACCCCAAAGGAGGAGAGGAGTGCGGCTGCTAATATGCCGCCCTACCTGAAAGAGTTCTTGCGGCTCTTGTCTTTGAACTTGTTATTATTCAGTGCCTGCCTGGACCAGTATCAGTACTGTGAGAGGATGCCTGCTTTATTTTGCAAGTGCCCTCACCATATTGTAAAGGAGACGCCGTACTCCCCGTTGCCCGACGAGGATCCCCTCGACTACATTCTTCGTTTGGTTTTCATGGAACTAATATTGGAGAGTCCTGGACAGAATGTGCTGGTGGACGGTGCACCACCAGAGGAATCTTCACGGGCCCAGCAACTCCGTCTGAGCTCACATTTTTTGACCTGCAGCCCCATAACGGCAAGACGGTTGTCTGCATTGCCGTTATGTAACTTTTTCTCCATTTCCTCACGGAACCGAAGAGTTTGCTTCGTATTTCTGGCGGGCAGTCAACGCCGAAAACATATTTTCATGCAGCAAAATTTGCATCGAGCCCTGGCGCAACATGAAGAGACCGCCCATCAGCAGGAGGCTTCCCTGCTGAACAATGAACTGCCCGACGATCTTGCGGGCTTCTTCCCGGACTGCCTGCTAGAGAGTTTGCCGCCGCTTCCGGACCTTATCTGCATCGCGCATGCCGTCGCCCTGGTCCCTGTAGGCGTGACTGTCCTGTCTGCTACGATGGACAATATGGTAAGCAATTTCTTATTTATTATTTAATTTTCTTATCAAATTTTCATCATGTGATGTTAAATTTAAATTTTATTAACATACTGGTTAGTAAATATTACTTTTTGATTTTCTGAAAGTGGAAATGATAATATCAAATTTGTTTATGCAAAATATTTCCTTTTAAACAACTTCCAAAAGCTCATTTAAATCTTATCACAATACTATGCGATTCGAGCTTAATTATTGACTGTAATAAGTCTTAAAAAAAATCTAATGCGATGTATGCATTTGAAAGTATATTAATGCTTCTTGAGCAAAGAAATATGTCGTTGTTGTTTTTTTTGACAAGTATCTTTTTTTTCCAAAAGTGTTTTAACTTTTAAATCAATGGTTCTCAAAAGTAAAATCAAGTTACTTTGAAGTAAGGTGTTTATTTACAATTGTACTGGTATAGGCTCTATGAATTCTAGGCCTTTTGGTAAGTTACATTTACATGAAATGGCATAAAATTTATGTCAATTTATTTATCTGTTGTTTGAATAACGACGTGATGATAACTATTTAAAACAAGGGAAGAGGAATTTATACGAACTGGGTTTAAAAATAAATGAACTGCATTTTTATGTTTTATAATTCACCTCTTTACAGATGTGAAAATGCAATATTGATTATTACTATTTTTTTTTTAATTTCAATTTTATAATTCATATCCTTATGGATGTAAAATCAAACAGTATAGCATAGCTATGTACAGTTTGTCCAACTTCCGTCTCATACAATTTTTTGATATTTTATGCCTTTAAAATAATTAAAGTAGTATTTGCCTAGGACCTTCATTTGTTTCTTACTTAAATTTAAGAAATGAATGTCCTTAAATATTTTCATTTTTTTTTCTTCATTCGTGAAAGGGAATCTGTGCCATAGAGTGATATTTCATTTATTTGTGTAATAAGTTCAATTTGGCTAGGTGGTCCGAACTAAGTTAATAAAACTGGACTCCTATATAGCCTATTATTTATTTATGTGGCACCGTTTCCGTTTCAAGAATAACTTGCTATCTAGAATAATTAGAGTGTGAGTGAAATGCAATTTCTAAAAATTTTCGTTGGGGGGGGGGGGGAGGGGGGGGATGGGTGATAATAAAACTTAGTACAATTTGTTTACCGTACAAGTTTGTATAGTACATATAAGTTTAAATGACATAACCGTTAATTTTCAATGTGCGGTAACCATCCGGTAATGTATCTTTACAAATTTCTTGGTTTTGAACTATTAGCCGCAACGAGTGCAGTAGCGCGAAGTAAGCGCTAAAAGTAGATTAGGCTCTCTGCGCGTAGGAAAATAAATTTCCGCTGCGCGTTCGAACTCCAAATAATGGTTTTGAAAAGGTAGTTGCGACCTATGGTCTTAATGCAATAAGGTATTTTCCTTGTTTTATTTTAATTTTGATAATTAATAAGTTCTTTTAACTGGGGCGTGGGGGAGTTGTAGTATCACTCACAATATTTTCATGCAATTGTAACAATTATGTCGGGAAAAGAACATGTTCCAGCTATTTTCCTAAGCTTGAACATCATGATCCCGTATACAATTTCACAGTGATTTCCCTTCATATTGTTCATATGAACATGAGAAAAATTAAGGTAACAACATGTCTTGCTATATGTGAAAGTTAATACTTACAATGAACCAATTTACATGTCAACTTCACATGCATTCATAACTTAATGAATTGAATTTTAATCTTTGTCGTTCAATTTTTCTTTATTTAAGATGACTTGGATAGCGACAGCGGCGACGATTAGCGCCGTTGCCGTTCTTGACTGCCCGCTGAACTAGCGGTGTAGTGAAGTTAGGCTTTGCCCGCCCTGAATTCAGGGTTGTACAAATTGTATATATTTTAATTTTGATTTACCTTTTTTTTCTATTTTATTATATATGGTTAAGGGAAATGTCATGTTTTCGTGCTCATAGATTTCTGAAAGTTCTTCCAAATTAAATTTTCTTATTAATTTCTTAACTTTCTAAATGACATCTTAAATTATAGGCAAAATTAAAATTCCTTGTTTGTAAAATTTTTCTTTCGTTTCGGTTTATTTCCTTTTTCATTTTCATCATTTTGTCATGACCAAGTATTAAATTGATGCTTCTTAAATCCGTGATCATACAATGTTTTTATATGTACTAATTTTGATCATTTTATTTCAGGAACTGTGTGTGTGTTTGTATACAGTCAATGTTTAATGTTTAATTTTATTTCTTGACTAGTTTTCATTTATGTTTTCATTTTTATTTTACGTATTTACCAGAACCCTGGAATTGTTTGTTGTTGTATTTATTTTATCTTACTTTGCTGTGTTTTGCAACATTATTTTAATTTACTTATTATTTTTTTTCTCGTAACCGTAACTTACCGTAAGGATTTAACTTTTATGTTTAATTGTTTTCGGTTACTAATTTTTTCTTCCAACTGCATTTTTCTAGTCAAAATTTCTAAATTTAAATTTCTTAGATGTCATCCATTCAATTATTTCAATTTTCGTGAATTTTCTTCATTCGATAATTTTAATATCTCTACTGTAACTTATGGTTACGACATGGTTGTGTGGATTTACGTTTTTTATTTTACTGATTCTCAATGTCTTTATGTTTGTAAATTATCCTTAAATCCATGTTTTAATTTCTGTGATTTATTATTTCATTATGTTTTGTTGCAAAGTTTCGTATAACATGTCTTTAAATATTTTAATTTTAATTAACATTACGTTAATTATTTTCTGTGATTTCCAATTTTTTTTGCAAATATTTTTATGTTCATTTTATGTTTTATTATTTGGTCCATCACATATTTTTTTTTCATGTTGTAAATACTTACTGATTTACGTTTTTGTCCGTCATGTATATACATGTTTACGTATTTTCTCGTATTTTTCGTTTTGCATTATTCGTTTTGTATATATTTTTTCTTATTTTCTAATAACAGTATTTTCTAAAACAAGCTACGAGTTTCCGTCTCAAAAATTATTTTACATTACATCTTGAAACATAATAGGCTTAAGCTATTTTCATGTATTTATGCGATGTAAGCATGTTCCGTATCATGCACTGTGAGAATCGAAACTGCGTAGGTGACTCGTGTAGCAATCATGCGTTGCTTTCGGAAATGAACTTCCGTTTTTACTCACTAGGGTCCCCGCGTGCAGAGCGCGTGAACGCTCCTTCACGGTGACGCCATGTTTTCTTTGTTCTTTGTTGGATACGCAAAGAATTACTCATCCTCAACGGTTGCCTCTTCCAACTGCCGACACAGCCTGATTACTGGGGTAGTTTTACTGCTACGGGTATTATAACCACGCGTAGAACCAAACATTCTTTGTTTATTTAGTTCATAATCTATTTTATGATATTTATTTTGTAAATAAGCAGCCGATTTTGGCTAGACGCGTTTGCGTTTCTTGGTTGATCTTGTTTCTGAACCGCTGGCTGCATCGTCAGGCTCGGAAGGCATAAACGTTGGTGGTTGAATCTCCAATAAATGGTCTGTCGGATCTTCCAAAAGTTTTGCTATGTATTGTTGTAATTTTATTTCAGCTTCCATCGTGGTACCGTTAAGCTGCTCTGATAAATCCAAATCGATAGGTCCGTTAAAAGGAACAGGTTGGTTATTCGTTCTTAGGAACCAAGGTCTTAGATTGTTTACACGTGCGCGAACGACTTTTAATGGATCCAAAAAATGTACAATACGAACGATAACATCGTTTATAAATTTCATAATTCTGAACGGTCCCGTCCAAGCACGGAGTAATTTCGGTGAAATTTGTTTAATTGGTAAGAAGTCGCGTAATAATACGTAATCATCGACTATGTAGCGGTACGGACGTGCAGTGCAATAATAAAAGTTTTGTTGTCTTTTAACTGCTTTCCAAGTATGCGCTCAAACGACTTCGAATGCTGCTTGTAGTCGACTCTCTAGACGTACTATAGTGTCATCACTATCATAGCAGAATCGTGGTTGTTTGAAAGCTGATGCATTCGGCAATCTAAATTCTGAACCATGATGCAAATAATGGGAGCTAATTAGCGTGGTTGAATTAGGACACGCATTTAGCGCTATAGTCACTAATTCTAGATACTCGCACCAATTTTCTGGGCAACTTGCAGAAATCGTACGTTTTACTGTCTCTATTCTCTTATTTGCTGCTTCTACCGTTCCTCCTTTCCACGATGTGTTAGGAGTGAAGTTGATCTGTTTAATATTGAACAAATTTGATAATCTTGCCATAATAGTGTTGTTTATATCACTTCCGTTGTCTCCACGCAGTTGCACGGGTGCTCCAAATCTAGCTATGAGGTGAAAAACAACTTTTTAGCTATTGTTTCTGCTTTCTTATTGGGAATTCTGACTGCAATTACATAATGACTGAAGTCGTCAATTAACATCATTATGTAGAAGTTCCCGTGAACGCTTCTATTCAAGGGTCCAATGAGATCCAAGCTCCATGAATGACCTGGTCTCTGTCGGGGTTGGTAGGCTCTTAGCTTAGCCTTGAGTGGCTTATTAGGTCTAATCATGAGTCTATGAAAATGATGAGTTTTCAACTCTATCAGATTCAGTTTACTCTAGCGTGTGATCAAAAACTCCATACTGTACGGATGCGACACCTGTTGCCAGATCCCTGAAATAAACTTAATTCGTCTCGAAAACCGAAACCCGAAATCAAAACTTTGATAGCACGAGCAACTCTTTAGCCGGAAACACAGTTAAGTGCGGAGCTGTTTCCTTCCTTGACTGAAGCTCGCCCCCTCGGTGGGATAATTGCTTAATATTTGCATAAATAAAAAATCTGGACAATCCTCTAAACGGAATATCATATAATGGCTCATTACACGAAGTTCGCGTTAGACGATTTTCCATTGTACTGTATACGTTTTTCCAGTTAGACGATTACCACTTAAGGCCCATGTGATTCCGGCAGATGATAAGCGCGCCGGCCCATGAAGGGATTGGAAAGGCTAGGGACAAATGAAATCTTGTATAAGATTTTATAAAAAAATTTATAAAAAAATTGAAATTAAAAAGTACACATATTTGTATACTCGCCGTGTGAAAAATGTTAAAGTAGTAATCGCGTGTATGACAGCAGTAATATGCGGGAGGGGGAGAGGGAAATGCCAACATCAGGTCAAAAATCAAAAAGGGGGGGAGGCGGTCCAGAGATACAGCTCGCCAAGAAAATGTTTACTATTTACAGCTCGCGTGCTTCCCAGCATTTTTTTTTCGTTATCTTGTGGCTCCGGTTATTGCTGGCATGGCAATGGTATGATGGTTTGCTGCAGTTCGACTGACGATGTATTTGTTCAATGGGTCACTGTAGGCGCCCACAGCCTTTCAAATGGGGAGGTGGAGCATCCTTCGGAAAGAAGACCAATGATTATTAAAAGTACACAAAGAGCAACATTTTCAGTAATGTGCAGGCACCATTCCCAATGTATTCCAAAAAAAAGGTCTAAAACAACAGTTTTCCCAAATTTAAAAATAATAACTTGAAATGGCGAGGCGATATTGAACGAACTGGGGACCTAGGAATCAGTATTTTAATCCTTGAATAGCCTTTATCTGTATTTACCGAAAGGACATCCAAAAGTAGGGGCCAGGGGAGGGGGGGGGAGTGCCCCAAGTGCCCCAATGTGTCCATTTCTTGTCACTTGCGACCTGGTTCAACAAAACATCTACTTCTGTATCTATCTTCTGAATGTGGTCCTTGTTGATTCATTGCTGGCGACGTACTCATAGGTCACATGTCACATAGGTGCCGACACACTTTCAAACTAGGGAGGGGGGAGGGAGAAACATCCATCGAAAAGAAGGGCAAAGATCACTAAAAAAGGTGCAAGCACCATCCCCCCCATGCATTCTAAAAAATATGTCTAAATATAGCTATTCTAAAAAAAAAATTTGATGGCCGGGCCATATTGAACTTGTAACCCTAAAATCAGTATTTTAATCCTTGAATAGCCTTTGTCATGGCTTATCTTTATTTACTGAAAGAGCATAAGGGGCGGGGGCGGGGGGATGATCCAAATGCCCCAATGTGCGGGCTTCCCTTTCTTGTCAGTTGCGACCTGGTTCAGCAAAACGGATATTTGGTGTTAGCTTCGAGTTCATCACACGTTTCCTTTTAGAATAAATTCTTGTAAAATATCGTTGGTTTGTCTTCAAAATTATAAAAATAAAATCTATGTAAAGTCAGTAATTGTATTGTATGCTCTTTTGTATTACTAAAAAACAAGTTCACGAGTGTAAACTTCATACATTGTTTTTTTTTTCTTTCTAAGTATTATTATTATTATTACGACTTTTTCCTCCATTATTTATTTGTTTGTGTATTTGTGTTTCCATGAATCCGTCAAAGCTGTGCTTTGCTAGGTGTGAGCTTGGCGCAAACTCACGGCAAAGCTTTACTTTGCTAAGTCTGAGCCTGGATTTCATTATGTATACCAAAGTGAATCTGATCTCGGCTCAGGCTTCGCCCTGACTTAGCAAAGTACCAGCTCAGACTTTGAGTTGAGCCGTTATTATGAATTTGGCCCTAGGGTAAAACGTTTTGTAATGGACATGCGACAAGACATAAGGCGTATTTGCATATACGTTCGATGCAGCGTGCGGCCGGCCTTACCCCTGCGTCTAGTTCTGGCTTCTGTAGATCTTATGTTTTATCACCTGTTGGTTGGTGTAAACAGGAGTGTTCGTTGACATTAACACGTATAAGGTCAACTCTCATTTTTTTGTTTTTCTTAATGATTTTTTGCCCTATCTGCTCTGTCATTTAAATGCACTGTCCCATTTTGTTGCTTCTCAAGCTTTAGTGTTCCCTTTTGTTAGCTAATCGCCACTGGTGCAGTTCAAAATATTTAAATACGAAAACGTTTAGTTAAGTTTTAGGCGATCAATTAAACGCAGCCATTCGTGGATCGATTGATCTGTGTCTGTTCATATCCGAAAAATAAGCTTAATTTTTTTTCCTGTTTAAATATTTTACAATGCTACCAGTGGCGATTTAATACGAGACTGTGTCCGGGGAAAAGGGTCAATTCTCGCCAAACATGCTTTCTGTGCACAGCAATTCACCCCCCCCCCCCC
>JAHWFP010235600.1:45228-63926 GCA_023313725.1 Lithobius niger
AGAATATTGTTTTGGAACTTTAATAACACAATTTTCTTGTGAAGTTTGGCATTTTGTCTTTTGATGCTTTAGAATTTTTATTATATTTCGTAGATTTATGGTAGAGGATTACCATAATGCTGTTTGCTACGAATATGCTGGCATGTTACTAAATTGAAAAATAATTTTCAACGTAAAGCAAAGCAGGAAACGTATAACCATACTACCACTTGATCATCACATGGGTCATTGTAGGATGATTTCCAGTTTTTCATGAAAATGTATTTATTGCTGACCACCGGGTAGTAAGGGTCTAATGCTTTCCAGCCTCTTACTGAAAAAATTTTACACCTAGACCCTAACTGTCAAAGCTTGTCCGTGTTCCTTCTAGGTTTTGACTTTTAGATCCTTACTCTAAACATTTAACGTTCCGTTTTTGTTTATTAATTCGTGTTACTTTTAGAATTGCAGCTAAACTGTAAAACAGTGCAGTTGGCGGTCAAAGCTGATAGTTTAACACAAGAGACCCTAGGCTGACCCTCACTAATCTAGCTATCGCCAATGTTAACAATAGAAACAAATCCTTTAATCTTCAGTCTATGTCTCGCAGCTGATGTTTGTTAATTGGTATTGTTGCATAATAACAATGTTTAAAACAATGTAAAACAATCAATCTGGTGGTTTAGAGCTCCGTAACCCCTGAACCACTTGACCAATTAGAAAAGGCCTTATGAAAAGGGCACATCTACAGAGCAATACCTGTAAAATGAGCTAAGAACCAGCTTTATAGGACAAATGGTTTGACCTGTAGAGAGGACAGACGAAAGTATCCCCAGAACAACAACAACAACAACAAGAAGATGAACAAGAAGTTGTCTATTTGGCCCTTGTCTGCATCTCGGGTTTGGCTGGACCGAATTTCACAATTTTTGGACTGCAGACAGGCCTTTACTAGTCAAGGCTAGATTCCAAATTTGGTTTAAATGTTTACTTTTGACGGAGTTATAAGCTCTCAAAGTTGAGAGTTTAACACAGAGGTCCTAGGTCGACCCTTACTAACACTGGCTATCGCCAGTGTTAATAATTGAAACAAATCCTTTAATCTTCAGTCTTGCAGCTGGCGTTTGCAAATTGGCATTGTTGCATAATAACAATGTTTAAAACAATGTAAAACAATCAATCTGGTCGTTTAGAGCTCCATAACCCCTGAACCACTTGACCAATTAGAAAATGCCTTATGGAAAGGGCACATCTACAGAGCAATACCTGTAAAATGAGCTAAGAACCAGTTTTATAGAACAAATGGTTTGACCTGTAGAGAGGACAGACGAAAGTATCCCCAGAACAACAACATCATCATCATCATCATCAAGAAGAAGCAGGACAAGAAGTTGTCTATTTGGCCCCTCTCTGTATCTCGGGTTTGGCTGGACCGAATTTCACAATTTGTGGACTGTAGAGAGGCCTTGACTAGTCGAGGCTGGATTCCAAATTTGGTTTTAAAATGTTGACTTTTGACGGCGTTATAAGCTCTCAAAGTTAAGAGTTTAACACAGAGACCCTAGGCTGACCCTTACTAACACTGGCTATCGCCAGTGTTAATTAAAGGATTTGTTTCTATTGTTACCATTGGCGATAGCCAGGTTAGTAAGAGTCAGCCTAGGGTCTCTGTGTTAAACTTTCAATTTGGACCGACAACTGCACTGTTTTACAGTTTAGCTGCAATTCTAAAAGTAACACGAATTAATAAACAAAAACGAAATGTTAAATGTTTAGAGTAAGGGTCTAAATGTCAAAACCTAGAAGGACCACGGACAAGCTTTGACAGTAAGGATCTAGGTGTAAAATTTTGTAAGAGGCTGGTAAGCATTAGACCCTTACTACCCGGTGGTCAGAAATAAATACATTTTGACGAAAAACTGGAAATCCTCCTACCAATGTGATGATCCAGTGGTTGGTATACGTTTGCTGCTTTGCTTTATGTTGAAAATTATTTGTACATTTAGTAACATGGCAGGGTATTCGCAGCAGAGAGCATTACTGGTTATCCTCTACCGTAAATCTACGTAATATAATAAAAAATTCTAAAGCATCAAAACATAAAATGCCAAACTTCACAAGAAAATCGTGTTCTTAAAGTTCCATAACAATATTCTAAGAACAAAGAAACCTGCTACAACCGTTCATACACATTCTGTCCAAATAGAGTAGAACTAAGCTAACCACCGGGTTGTCAGGGTCTAATGCTTACCAGCCTCTTACAAAACTTTACATCTAGACCCTTACTGTCAAAGCTTGTCCGTGGTCCTTCTAGGTTTTGACATTTAGACCCTTACTCTAAACATTTAACATTTCGATTTTATTTATTAATGTTAGTAAGAGTCAGCCTAGGATCTTTGTGTTAAACTCTCAATTTTGACCGTCCACTGCACTGTTTTACAGTTTAGCTGCAATTCTTAAAGTAACACGAATTAATAAACAAAAACGGAACGTTAAATGTTTAGAGTAAAGGTGGTAGAATTTAAATTAGGTCTTTGAACAACAATGATCTCTGCTGATGTGAGCTTACAGTCTAACAAACTAAAATATTAATCCAAAGAAGCAGAATGTTGCCATTGTGAGTATTTCTCAATACGTGCAAGTCTAGTTTTGATGTGCTGTAGACAAGCTCGCATAGTCTAACACGGTAAGCACATAATTGACATTGTCTGCATGCGGTGTGCCTATTTTCATGGGGGCTATTATGCATGTGAGCATACCTCCAACTCGAGTGTAACACTCTCTGAAAATTGGGCATTTCATTGCAGCAAACACACACTACTTACTTGCGACTGTTCCAAAACAGAAGATTGGTGTCAATGACTGACGGAAGGTGAGCAGATACGCCACCTGGTGGGGAGATAAGGCAGCTGTAGGTTTAGAGGTTTGAGCTAAGCGGTAATATTTTGGATGAAAGTGAAAACACACAATTAAGGTTAAACTCATGCCTTAGTGCATTTCTCTTTAAAGAGTTGAATTTCGCACAGTAGTAGTTGTGAACAGTATCTACCCATCACCAATTTGAAATATGATCTGTTAAGTCCCAGTTTAAAAACAATTGAACATAAAAAATCCTTTTACCTCATTAAAAGGGGTAAAAAGGAAACCCTTAATACCTGAATAGAATACAGCCATTAAGTCAAAAATCAGTTAATAAGGGCCATAAAGGTAATCACAAATGCAATATCGCTTAGTTTTTGGCCAAAAGTGTCGCACCCCTAGTGCATGTACATTGTTATAATGACAGCTTCCATGACTCGAGTGTAGAGAAGAGGAACAATTGTTCTTGAATAAAGGTTTCTTTTCACCCCACACAGTTACATGTAGGGCAAAAAGAAACACCAGCCATGTGTTTGGCCTAACTATAGTAGGTGGATATAGTTAATAAATCTATATGCTTCCATATGCTGACAACTTTACTAGGTCGTATTTTTCTTTTCTACTTTACAATTAAGTGATAGATATCCGTGAGCTATAGCCGGTTTAACGGTGATATTTGCTCGTTTGCGAGAAACGGCTAGTCCAATATTGAGGGGGTGGAGGAAATTACACGAGCGCTGTAGGCGCGATTTTTGAGATTACAAAAAATTTTATTTGTGAAACATAATGTAAATTCCTGAACTCAAACTTCCTGTCTACGAAAGTCTCACGTACGGGAGGACGTCCGTATACCCAGTCCCAGTCACCGACTTTTGTGTTTAAGGTAAAACCGTATTTTTTCTATTTTATTAGTTTCAATAAGATATAGAATATAAAATGCGATATTCGCTTGAGTCTCGTAGGTTTTTAGGTGTATTTAGGTGTGTTTACAAGTGTCTGTAGCCTAGTTTTCGTACTGTCGGAACGAAAGGTTGTCGGGTTGGGCCATTCCTCCATGGGTGGGGGCCTATCATAGTAGCCTACGCGAGGTTTTTTTTCCGTGTTAGTTCGATAAATGTCGCAGGTTGCAAATGTGCCTATTTATGTTCGTTGCCATCAGGTGTGCTGGTTGAATTTGTGTTATGTACGGTAGTTTTGCAAAGTCGGTCATTATATGTCACATATTGGAGCAGCGGTTGTGTAGACCACGGAAAAAGTGTTAGGTTATCAAAAAAGTGTGGGTTATCAAGTTACCTCACACTTTTTCAGTTAACCCACACTTTTGACACTTTCAGATCACGCGACTGGGAACGCACACACCAACAACCAAATACAGCATCCAAAAACGAATGCAATAAAAATGTACAAAATGTGAAGATGAGACTAATCCTGCCTGGTTCGGTAGGTCGGGAAGCTCAGGGTGTGTCTGGCGCATCGGTGCACCTTGCCGATACACTTGGTTGAGAGAGAGAGTCGACTGATGAGATTGTAAGACGACGTAAGAGCTGTAGTTTTGCCTGTGAGAAAGTATTAAACGCTGTGAAGTGTAAGTACTGTCAGTTTATTGCTTCTAGTATGGATAAGCAGCAGTGTGACAAGCAGCATCGTTACAGAATGGTGGAACAGTGCGACCAAGAGAACTCCTATGATTTACAAGACGCCCCTGGACTTGGCCAGGAAGGGAGTATAGAGAACAAAGGACTTGAATACAAAGACGGCGGAGACAAAACAGGCTCGACAGTGATGGAAATCCGGTATGTACTACACGACGTGGATGGTAGAGAGCAACCAGAGCAACATCAAGTGACGAGAGTAAGAGTGACAATCACAAGTTCAAAGATGGCAATTCATCAACCAGTAGCGAAAGTTATGGGGCAACAGGTGGTCGCGGGGTGCGAATCTACTGCTGACGGAATGAAGAAAATGGTGCACATCACTTCAGCAGTGGTCGCGATTCGAGAGTGGATCAAACTGCAGAAGCTTCTGCTCACGAACACACTCTTCACAGGGTGGGGGCTAGTATTCCCGGACACCTACCCAGACCCATACGCCATCGGAAAAATGCCTCTCTGGGTGTGTGACCCGCTGGTGTTTTATAAACGAGGATCAACGTGGGGTTGGTGGGCCTATCGTCCGGACACGGGGCGCGTCCCACTGGGTAGACAAGCAGCCGGGAGAAGCATCGAAAGAAGCGGCAGAGCGAGTTGAAGGCACGGCCAAACAGGTGACAGAGTTCCCGAGGTGATCGTCACGTTGATGCTAGAACTACACGGCAGACAAGACTGGCTCCACACGATCCGGTACCGAGATGACGAATTAGAACCGCCGGTGTACCTAACATCCCCACAAATCAACTTTCATGTCCTCCACATGCCAGTTCCAGTGAACTTTAATGATCCCGCTTTCGACGATGGTGAAGCCGAGCTGGATGTGAGAAGTGGCGGAGAAATTGGTGATTCGACGGACCGGACTCTGACTGCAATAGGTTGGGGAAGTAGAGATGTGAGGAAAGTGTGGTGAATCTAATACATGCAATGAGAAAAGATAAGTGCAAAGGTGGGTGTGTGATGGAAATTGCTGAGTGTATGGTGCTGCAAGAGCACCGGGTCACCGAAGAAGTGGCAAGGTAGGGCAGGTGTCCGCATCACGGAGACGGTGACGTGTGAGCGTGGCGTCATCGGGTGGCATTTATATTTCCATAACCTCATATTAAATTCAAAGGACTATATTTACAGGACTGTGATTAACGGACTGCGAGGTCCGACCTTTATATGGGAATGCAGCGATATATCGTGCCTGTGGCTATCATTGTTAACCTGTTTATTGTTGTTGATAGTGCGGTCCGGTCTGTGCTCGTCTCAATGTTTGCTGTGGTGTATAGAGAGGATTGCGGTAACTGAGTTCCACCAGATGCTGGGTGGCTTCCCGTTTGAGCTGGGTTGGGCCCAGTCAGGAATGTGGGTGGGGTGCCGTTGGCGTAGGAGAATGCGATAAGAGAAAGGGGCTCGAATGTGTAGTGACTAGAGTGGCCTCGTCCTTTCAATGAGAGATTTCCGTGCGCTGTGTAGTTAGCACTCTTCGTAGCATTGCCCGTTTTGCTGTGGCCAAAGCTGTTTCCCTTACCCTAATGTGTTCCGACCTCGGCATGCGAACGGAAAAAGGTCTGTCCCCCAGTCGGTCTGAGAAACCGGCTGGGTTCTTTATGCATCATGTCGATGCCGAGGGTGTTTTGCACGGTTTTAAAGTGGGCGGGTGTGACGGCTTGGTTTATATTTCCATTGAGATGCGAGGCGCCATTTTCTGAGGAGGAAGAAATATCAATACGAGACTAATCCTGCCTGGTTCGGTGGGTCGGGAAGCTCAGGATGTATCTGGCGCGTCGGTGCACCATGCCAATACACTCGGTAGAGTGAGAGACGACTGGTGCTGGTGAGATTGTAAGATGACGTAAGAGCTGTAGTTTTTCCTGTGAGAAAGAGTATTACGCACTGTGAAGTGTAAGTACTGTTAGTTTATTGCCTCTAGTATGGATAAGCAGCATCATTACAAAAAGGAATTACTTAACTTGCCGGAATATCCAGAATGAAATCTTAGCCCTGCTAACTCTCACGTCTGGCCCATATACAAGTTTATTCACTCCTTCTAACTCCCCTCTACAAACGAAAATGGAATGACCTTCAGTCATACTGATAAACCCACTACCATATGTTTTGAAACAATTCTCAAATTACTTACCTTGCCAGAACGTCCCATAATGTCCTTCTATCCCGGCTAACTCATATATCGAAGTTTATTCACTCCAAGAAGCTTCAAAAACATGAGTCAGCCTACCAGCCAAACCTTATCAAACGACACGTCTGTCTAACTCTCACCCACCTCTTCCCTCCCTCCACAAACTTGAGCATAGCCTACCTGCCAAAGACTCATCCGTCTAGCACCCACCTTCCCCTCCACAAACTAACGTGCAATGACCTTCATTCATTTTAAAATAAGTATTTCTTGAAGCAATTTTCTCAAACACAAAAACGTTTTAATTAAATAAGAGTTAGCTTGATGTCCCAACTGTGGTATAAATTAGTTGTTGGTGAGCAAACTCACGGTCAGGGGCCATTCAAAAACCACGTGGTCGGCCAGGGGGTGGGGGGGAGGTTGGCTTTCGGCCACAAGTAGCCGTAATGGGGGAGGGGGTTCCAAATAAACCATGTGGCTACTGCATTGACGGGAAAGCCATTATCTCTAAAGAGTTGGTACATTCTCCGTCCAATTGCTTCTGCGCATACTGTCTCACTCAGTCTTACATGGTTCGTAGGTTGTTCCTACATGACCTTAATGTCTGAGCCCCAGTCAACCAAATTGTAATTTCCCACATAGTAGTGAATTAAACTGCGGCTCGTCATGGAAATCTTCAACAATGTGAGACAGCGTTTCCTTGACTCTTACTAAATTCCATTTAAATAGTATGCGGCTAACGTCTAGTGCTTCACCGAGACAATGCAATGCATCGATGGCCTACGTAATAGTGAATGCATTAGGTTACAATTTTCTACGTTCTGTCTCAGTTACAAATCTACGATGTAGTTTAGTCTACCGGTCGTTGCAGACCGCCATAAAATTTGCTGAAAATATTTCACACGATGAATGAAAACAGATGTATTAAAAGCTAAAGTGGAGTGGCTATGGAGGTACTAAGCATTGGGTTTCTCATGTTGAACACTATCAATTCACCAAATTTGGTACGGTACAATAACCACATTTGTCAAAAACACATAAGGTGTTATTTTTTTATGGAGGGGGGGGGGGGGGCAGGTGGCTATAAACCACGTTTTTTTTTGCCGGTCCAAAAGCTGGCCACATGACCAAACAGGGGGAGGGTAAAAATGGCTTAAAAATGACCACATGGTTTTTAAATGGCCCCTTACCGTTAATTATACCACGGGTGTGACGATCGCCCCCGCCTTGAGGTGGGCAAATCTGTCTCGTGCTCCGCACTCTACAGGCTTGCCCACCCCGTGACAGGCCAGCCAGCGCAGCCGTGGTATAATTGTCGGTAACCATAAGTTTCTCACCAATAACTATTACTTAAGCCGTTTTTTCCCACGTTGTCAAATTGTATGGTAACACTTTAACGAAACTATTCATCATAAGCACATGACTGCAATGCAACCATCAGATACATGGCCCATAAACTGTAACTGGCCACCACTGTACATAATCACTGTCACACATAAATTATGAAGTTATGCTATATAGAGGAAACACCGAATTTGTTTACTTTAATCCTTTATTTCTTTTCCCCCCTTACACCCCACACTAGCTGTTAAACCAGTCTAGTAGGAAATCGTAAATTCTACAATCATGACTTGACGGGACAGATGTCGCTGTTCCTTTCGGCTTTCCTATCGAGCCATTCATTGTGTGTTCGTGTCGGAGCAATTCTTTCCAGCCTGTGTGTTTTGAAGAATGGTGTGCCTCAAGGAGTTGTTCTCATTGTCATCCTTTTTGACGTTGGGATGCGCCCTACTGCCCAGCAAGCCATTGTTGCCCAGTCATTGTTTGCTCATGACTTCAGCCTTTGCTTTCGGGCAGCTCGTATGCAGACTTGAGAGCGGCAGCTGCAGCGCGCAATTACAAAGTCCAGAGCCAGTAACAGTTCATAGTTTTCTCCGGACAAAACAGTGCGTGTGTCCACTTTTGCCGTCTATGAACACTACACCCAGATCTTTGCCTGCACTTGAGACACGCACAGATTCCTGTAATGCCACAGGCAAGTTTCCTGGGTCTGGTGTTCGATTCTAGGTTGTCTTGGCTTCCTCACTTGCGCTAACTCAAAGAAGAAGGTTTTGTGAGTGCTTAACACCATACGGGGGTCTGTCGGGTACTTCATGGAGACAGATCGCACTACCGTGGTGCGTCTCTAACAAGCCCTTGTTCACAGCAAATTTGATTACGAGTACATAGTCAATCAGTACCTTCCTAAAGTACCAAACAGAATGAACCAAACGCACCACTGTTGGTGACAGTTCAGCTCATTCCCTACTATAGTAGTAATGATGTGGCTTGCTTATGTCAACCATCATCAGCAATGAATTTCTTTCAGGTAGGCTAACCGCTGGAGATGTCCGAAATGACCCTGTCGCCAGACGCAAGCCACTGTGGTGCACAGTGCCTATTTGGAGAGCCCAGTCACTAGCTGAACCATACAGTACCTTCCTAAACCACCAAACAGAGCGAACAGACGGCACCACTGTTAAGAGACAGTTTGGCTCTAAACTTGATGTTGCGCGTGTGCAGCAACGTTGCGTCAGCCGATTAGTACCTTCCGAAACTGTAATTACAGCTCAGCAAAATCGACAAGTTCAACAGAGCACTCGCTACGTCATACCTTTACTGTGACCAGACGTGGCTAATGGATTGGACCAGGGTAGGCTAACGGATGTAACCAGGCGTGAGCAATGCCAAATTGCAAACCATCTTGGGGAGGTGATTGCGGGTGGTTGCCAGTGGTGGAGCTTTCGAGCATGCGTGACATACCGAAAAGAGATTCATTGCTGACGATGGTGGACGTAAGCAAGCAACATCATTACGACTATAAAAGGGAATGAGCTGAACTGTCACCAAAAGCCTCGGAGCCACCTTTGGCATTTAGCCGTCAGCAGCTAGCCATTCAATATGCTGCGCGATCCAGACATGCTTCACCCGTGGTTTAAAACCAAACATGCTGGGAGGCAGATGCAGGGAGGGTAAGGGTGATTTCTGCTCCTGCAGTCCTGTTGGGAGATGGCCTTAGAAATGCCCCACATCTTGAGACTTGCGAGATGCCAGTGCCCCCTTGTTATGTCCCAAGTGGCATTTTCACATTCTGTCTGGTATCCCTCGCAAAAGTTGAACTCCGCCAGAGAGGTACTTGCAGGAGTTCCGGCAGCTGTGCTATCAGCAAAATACTGGCAATAGCCTCATTCAAGGAACAGACAGACGAAAGGAGATAGGGGACTTCGTCGTCGCACGCCACACGTAACCGTAAAGGAATCAGAAAGGTGTCCTTCCCAGCTCACCCGAGTGGCTTGCCTTTTAAAAGAATTAGTGATAAAATCAGTAATATAAAAGGGAAGTCCTTTCTGACGAAGAGCTCGGAACACACAGCTATGTGCCACCTTGTCGAAGGCCTTAGTAACATCCACGAAGCAGGCATACGCATGAGAACATGCCCTACGGTATCTCCAAACAGTCTCTTTCACTCCATACAGAGCCAGCGAGATAGTGCTTCCTTTTAAACCCATATTGGGCATAGCATGTGGAAGTCGCGGCTTTAATGCAACTCAAGACTAACCATGTCCAGACGTTTAGCGATCGGACTCATAAGTGCGATACCATGGTAACTATAGCTCGTAGTGGTGTCAGCAGTTTTCTTCAGTATGGCAGTTAACAATGAGTAACAATGAGCGTGGGCCAAGGAGGCAGAAAAGATAAGGGCAATAAAACTTTGAGCCATGTGTCCAGCGAAGCGGAGAAGTTTAGCATTCAACCCATCAGGATCAGCAGCCTTGTCCCTCTTCATGGCAATCAGCAGGTGGCCAATCTCTGCAGGACTTAATTTCGGGGTTTTTCTAGTTGCTGGCATAAGTTACTTTGCCATCGTTGACAGATTTCCTGTGCGCAGTCCAGGTGAAAATATCTTTTGAACCTCCGCTTCCACGTGTAGCAAATAGCACTAGGGCCGACATCAACCGTCGGGCCTATTAGCACATCCAGTATGGCAAACCGCAGCCCAAAATACGACATTATCCCTAGGACGTCGTGAATTCTAGAGTGCAGCTCACGCAGGGCATGATCGTTCTGGCGGCACAAGCGCAAAGCGTTCTTTGGTCACGAACCAACATGAACTGAGCTAAAGGGCTGCGTAGTGTCCTTTGACGTAGTCATTCCAGCCAGATACGCTGCGTGAAAGAGCGACAAGGCAACTGCTGACGAGGCAACAAGAAGGGCTGCCTCCCTATCAATATCCTGACGGTGGGTGTGAAGCCCATATTTATTATCACTACAGTTCAAACTATCTGACGCTTTAAAAAGCATAAGAGCATTGGAAACTCGTTCAGCGTTATGTCCTTCACTGCTCAGTCGTTGAGTCTCTCCAGAGGGGTACCCACGATTGACAACTGGGTATCAGCAGTCGTAGCAGCTGTAGGTAAGCCCAAAATGATACCCAATGAAAGATGGTCGGAGTCCAACGTTCTTTCACCAACCCAAAGTTCAAGCATAGCACCCGCAACCCGTGTATTCCAACAGATGTGATCGATCCGTGACTTCACATCATGCGAGTGGCTAATGAAGTGCAGGTGCCGGCCGGCAGCACACTGTCAAAGGTCAGTCCCATGCCAACAGCCCCGTCGGCGACTAACTCGTAGTAATGACACGCTCCCCTAAGATCAGCGTTATAGTCACCAGCGACCAGGATCAAGTCAGTGTTCACTGCCTGTACAAACATATCAATTTCACTAAGAACCAGAAGCAGCTCTTCATAGGTTTCACTGACATGCTTATCACTAGGAGTATAGATTGGGGCAATAGCCAAGCACACTCTTGGAGACCTGGAAGGACAGCCCTAGCACCCTAGAACGGTTAAAGGAATGGAGGGTATGGCGTCTAGAGCAAAAGGACTTCCGCCACAATATGGTAGTGCCACCATAAGGTCACCCATGATGGATGGCAGTGGAAGTGTCGACTGGTGAAGTGGCCACCACATGGAAATCTTTGAATACCATTCAGGTAATTCAACTCATAATCACACAGCCAAATTTCTTGCAACAGCACGATGTCCGCCCGACTACATAATCTGCCTACTTTGGACTTCGCACTTTTCACTCCCGCACAGTTCCAGGTTATGACTTTCAACGAGTTGAATTATAAGCAGTGTCTTTCCCAATATCCGCTTGCTTGCGCCAGAAATAAGGCCTAACTTCCGTGTCCAAGGGCCACTTTTCGCCATCAAGAACAGTGTCGTGAAACCTCATAGGAATCGTTACATAAAAAGCATTGGCGAGTCTGTTGTTTTGCGCACAATTGGGCAGAAGTACACATTGAATTAAATGTTCACCAACATGATCAGTAACAGTTCTAGATTCCAAGCCTAAGGAGCAAGTCAACTGTCTAGGACGAGCCGACATCCCAGCGTTAGAGGGTTGTGCAGATCCCCACATTGCCCTACTGTAGTGCGATGGCCTATTTCATTTTGTGCCAAATGTCGTTGACCTGCCTTCGCTATCCTCATGCAGATTTCCACTCGGTTGTGGGAACCGGTCGTCATTCCTAGACTGTATTGTCTAAGTGAGGCGGTCTTCGTTCAGGCCTCCAATATTTGCCCCAGTCACTATCAGTCTTACTGAAGTACCCATGGTTGTGATGAGGACTATAATATTCTGCTGGCCAGTTGGCAATCACCTGAATGGGGTGGGATTCAGATTGCTGTGTTTGAGGATGCTGCGGGCCCAGGTTGCAGCTAATTGTCTGGTTACCGTGAGAAGGATGAGTAAGGATGCTCGGAGTAGACATGGAGGAAGTACGACGATTGGTGTTAGACTGATCATCAGCAATAAAAATACTTTGCTGTATTTTCGTGTCTGGTGTGTGTCCTTTATTTCCTACTTCTCTAATAGAGCATAGTTTGTACAAGGTTCATTCAGATTCTGGAAAGCCACATTACTACTGTTAGTTTCAGGCGGGCTGGTCGTGCTTACAATGACCAGATCTTTGTACGCTTGCTGCCGATACGGCGGGCAGTCATTCGCCTATGACTTCCGGTTACGTTGTTTGACTCCTGAGAATTGCCTCGGGCGGCGAGCACTTCGATACACAATTTCATGTCCTTCAATTCCTGGTGACACTGCAGACCTTAAATGAGCACCCAAAGACTAGCAACGAAGCTGAGATAAAATGCAGGGATCAGTCCGTATGTGTTATTACTGCTCTTGTCGCATGCCCGGGAATTGCCGTCGATTTCCATCATGGCCGCGGCCAGCAAGCCAACATCGTGCCAGTTTGGATCCACAGCTGGACGATTGCTGAAATGTTGTCTGGTAAAATAGTTGGAAATTCATTCAAGCCTTGTTCATCACCAGTTGCCTGCAGTAAATCGTACGTGTCCGACACTTTTGCTTGTTTTGTTCTTGCTGTCATGGTGTTACGACCAGAGTATCTGATACCATGCCTTGCGGCTGAAATGAAAGATGAATGCCAGCCACAAACATTTTAGTTCATATTCGCTGTCAGTAATTCACAAGAGAATTACTGTGAAACATATTTACTTGTACCAGGAAAAAATGAACATGGCTTCTGCTTGTACATATAACTAACCAAGTGATTTCATCAGAATTTATTACATTTTTTTGCCATTTCTTGAAGTTACATAAAACGAAGGTCAAGAAGGACACACCAACGTACACTTAAATTTTTTAGTGACATTCTTGGTTGCAATTGAAGGAAAATATTATGCTTTAATGTGTACCTTTAAAAAAAACCGAATACAGGAAAAGATCAGACTGTCACAGCCTAAAGCAGCTACCTAGCAAAACCTGTAGACAATTTGCTGCTTGCTAACAATTTTTTTTTAAATGTTTAATTGGTCGCCCTGAACCTGGTGTGCACGTTAAATGTTATACAATGGGCAGGTGCCTCGTTTTACAATATGTGCACTTGTTTTAAACGCAGAAGTTTAAAACTATTGTATTGCCTACAAACGGATGCGTGGGTTATCCCAAACGGAATTGCATGAAATCAAAAATAAATTGGCACTTAATGCTTAAAAATATTTTTAACATGGTATTTACAGGAAACAGCATCGGCAACAAAGTAGTTTAGTTATCCAGCCAAATGCAAACACAAGACAAGTAGTGCAAGATTTTGCGCATCACGTTACACATTTTTATAATAAATTGTGTACACTAGAGGGGGAAAAATCGAAGTTCATGTAAATCAGTTTTTCTGGAAAATATTTTTGTTGTTATGTAACTCGTCAGTTTTCTTTTGCTCACTTATGTCAGTAAACGTAAATGCAGATTTTTACTGCAATCACAAAGGCAATTATATTACAAATAATAACTTCAATGAAGTTCAATCAACTGACAATACCGGTAAAGTCCAGTATTGGTATTACTTGTACATCACACTGTCAATGAACAGTGATCTTTAAGAACACACACTTGCATTTTTTTAAGCTGTTAAATCCGTCCCTGCCTAGTCATCCAAACGATATTCAACAACAACAGATGTTACCTCTGTTTAACATTTTATGCATAGCACACAAAATCTTGCCTTTTTTTAAACCTGTTTTTAAACTTCAAATCCTTAAGCATACTGATCATTTACAGCCTTCACAGTTTACACCTGACACACGTTAGGTATGGTCTTAATAGTTAGGTTTACATACTGAGAAAAAAACTTGTCAATGAGACCGTTTTCACACAAGAGTACTATTAGGTTAGCTGGTTGCTAGAAGCAGTGTTGTCGTTGAATTATCGTAAAACTGGAGAAACGTATTACACCTCAAATAGAGGTCACAACGTACTGCAACCTTATGCCAGTTTTACATGTTATCGTATGCCGATTGTAAAAGCACTGACATCACGCACACAATTGAAATAGCCTAAAAACATTAACTGTTAGTAGTAATAAATCGCGAGCAACTGGCCCAATCTTCCAAAACACTGGAAGTTCAAAAAATGTAATAACTTTTTTTAAAGTTTGTATTTTTCTTTTTCCTGTTAATTACATACCAAAACCCAGTTAAAATTTGAGCAACAATCAGATATTAACTCAACCCCATTTAATAAAAACAAAACAAAAATAAAGCCAGTAAATGACTTTGTGCTCACTTTACATAACTTGTAACTCCTCAAACCACCCCCACAAAAATCAACAAAGCTTATACTATATATTTTTTTTTTTGCAGTTACATTTGACATTGCAAAAAATTTACAAGCTTTTTTGCGAAATAAAACTGTACGTAACTTTCAATTAAGGCTTATTAATACCCAGTTTTGTTTTATACATGATAAACAACACATTTCTTACTACCAAAGTTGATACAAAAAAAAAAACAAAAAGAGAATAAAATTCCTCTTGAACAGATGACTCGACTGGGCTGGGTATTGCACGCTGACTTAGCAGTGTTGTTCAATGTGTCCTCTCTGGCCGTTCGGTTTCAAACTCGCCAACAATAGTGAAAACCATGCCTTGTATGGCAATCGACCAGGGGACAGTTCAAATATCCATCTCAAACTGCGGCTCATCATGGTGTTCTGCAATAAAAGAAAATTAAACAATCGTTGAAAACATTTATTATAAAATAATAACACCATCATCCAAATGAACTTCACAAATCATTGAAAAGTCAGCATCTAGTTGCTGCAACATCGAAAGTAACGTACAGCATTGATGTAAATGTTTATTTTTTTTCCAGCTACGATAAGGAGTGTAAAGTGGAATGCTTAAAATAACAAATATAAAAAGGAAAATTTTAAAAAACGGGGTTTATTTTGAAATAGGGTAGTTTAGTGTATTTAATTATAGTTGCGGTACAATATAGTTGCGGTACGAAAAATAAAAAAATAGTAGGTGGCCAAATCAGAGATGGCGCCACTGGTTTCCAAAAGATTTCTCGCCATGTGAAGTGACATCTAGTGAGCTCGCCATGTGAAGAAACGTGTGCCACGTGACTGGTGAAAGCGCGTTGCTTAAAACTAGTCGGCAACAAGTGTCCACGTCCTTCTTCGATATCGTCTCTCGTACTATGACGTCTGTCAAAACGTGCTATCCGAAATGTTAACACTTCAAATCTTTGTTTAAGCAAACTTTGTTTTCCAAGCACTGTGAAGCCAAAGGATGGAATGAAAATTTGGTTGGCCTGCTGCGTTCATCGCACGCTTGTCAAGGAGCAGCAAAACAAGATGGCGGGCCAGTAAAACAACAACGTTCTTGAATTTCGAGACGGCAAAGCAGTGGTTGAAGTGGAGTTGCTTTCGTTTCGCCGACGGCTGGTAAGCCATAATGACTTTCACAAGGAGTGCACAGTAGCCTATTCATTCTCGTCGTAACTGGGGAAATCTACTTGAAGACCGACGCAGCGGTTAACAAGACGGTCGTGAGTATAAAACTGTGTAGCCTACGTAAGTTAGTCATGGCGAGCCGCGTTGTGTGTGACTGTTTTCAAAATTCTAATTACACCTTTGAACATTAACCGAATTTCACGTCAAGTATCGCAACTAAAGAGTGCATAATATTTGTGTAATTTATTTTGTTGACTTGTTTCCAAAGCCTAAATTGTTTTATATGGCATGCTTAAAACGATAATTTTGAGGAAGGGTTGGGTAAATAATTTTTGGTAACGGGAAAAGGGTTATGAAGACGCAGTATACCGTAGTTTACAGCTTTAGTAAGGGTGTAAAATAAAACTGGGTAAAAGAAGAATCTAGAATCCTTAAACTTGAATGTAATTAAGGTTTAAAAAAATTATTTGAGAATTAATTAAGGTTCTTGGGTGTAGGCCTAGCCTATAATTAAACTGAGACTAAATAAACTGGTCTTATTTCTCCATTAAACCACCTTCTGAAATATTCGTTAGTGCTGTGGTGTACATAATAAGGTGACGGAAGAGAAAGGAATTAAAGTGTAAGCCTATTTTTCTACCAGAATAGAAAATAGATATTTACAGCTCTAGGCAATGGTAACGAATTGTATATTGAAAGTGTCTGACTTATGTGTATATTTATTTACAATTGTATAAATCTGCATTCCTTTTATTCTGTTGTCCTGAGTTTCATTTAAATAAAAAAAAATACTAGGTAACACCTCTCCCTGTGCAGAGTGGTACAGGAAGCAGGGTTGCATTGGGGGCCTGTCTGGTTTTGGATTCTTAAGGGACTAATGTTGAAAAGAGGATATTTGGTATGCAGATTTGTTGTGTATAAGTTGTGGTACAGTATTTGAAGTGATGTGAAATATAAGTGACTAGGCCTATTTACTTGAGAAGTTGAAGTGGTTGCAGAGCATGACTGAAGTTGATTTGAGCAGCTCTTGGGGTCGCAAATTAGGATTAAAAATAGCCTATTTAATTGTTAATGTCTATGAACTCCTGTTCTTTAGTTTTGGGATTAAAAATTTCGACATTCACTTCAAAAAGGTTAGGGCTCAACAGGGTCAGTTTGTAGGCATTCAGAGTTTTAATAGGCCTAAATTCTGCCTAGTTTTGATAGTGTTAGTAGCAGCCATGACTACTACCCCACCAAGTCCATCTAGGTTAGGTATATTGGGGGCTGGGAACTTGCTATTAAGTGGTGCTAACGTGCATTTGATACAGGTGTCAACTCCAAGTGTGTCTCATTCAGGTATAGGTATAAGTACTGGGGTCCCAATTCATCCAATTGGCCTATCTCCACCTGTATATACACAGGCTGGTGGTGGAAGTACGCCCACGCATATAATGCTTACTGTGGCAGACTATAATAGGTTGTTAGCTGCAAGTCAGGTTGGTCAGGGAAATATTGCTGCACAGGGTAGTATAAGCGGTCAGCCTCTCCTCCCAGCAGCATGGCTTCCAAAAATAACTCCACCAGTTTTTAATGGTAGTCCAGTTGGTCCTGGACCAAAAGACTTCTTGATTAAAGCAGAACAGTGTCATGTAGGAAAGGGTATGCCAGAAAGTGTGTTTTTGCAGCACTGGATTCCTAGTATGCTAACAGGGGTGGCACTTCAATGGTTTACTGCTCAGACTCCTTTTCGTTCATGGTTTGCATTTAAATTGGCCTTATTACAAGAATTTCAAGTACCAAATCAAGATGAGGAAATATTAGAACGCATTAATTTGCGGTGTCAACAGGAAGGTGAAACTGTGCAAGCCTATGTAACTGATATGGCAGCAATGATTCAGGAGCTGTCTTATGAAATGCATGACACAGAGCAGGTTAGGTTGGTTTCAAGGAACCTTCTGATTTCCTTAAGGCTTATGTTAAGCACAAACAGGTATGACTTAAGAATTTAGTGGCAGATACTTGTAAGTTGGAAGCATTGCTAAAACATGCAGGATCTTATAAGGGCTCTCAAATGGCTAGTATGCAGCCGAAAGTAGTTGCTATGCAACCTCAGGTAGTTCGTACTCAGTCGTTAGCTTCAGTGACTCCAGCTGAATCGCAGGTAGCCCAGGCTCAGGGTAAAGGTTCACAATCTGTAATGGGATAACCAACAGCAATCTGTTAGGCGTGGGAGGATGAGTGATAGGGTCTGTTATAATTGTGGCGTCCAAGGTCACATAGCCACAGGTTGCCCTATTCTAAGAATAGCTAGGATTAATCAGGCAAGTGTCGGTGCACCTGCAAGTAGTCAAAATGTGCAGAATTTGGGAAACCGGCCAGGAGCTCAGTCTTAGGTGGTGCTAGGGCTCGTTGTGATTTAATTCCGCCTAAACAGACTTGTAATCAGGTTGGTGATGTGAAGCCTTGCCCGGCTAGGATGGGAAAAGTAGAGGTGACCATTGCTGCTCGGAAAACTGTAGCCATGTGGGATGGAGCTTCTCCATACACCTTGGTGGGGCCAGAATTGTTGAATTTTTTTCAAGAATTAGGATGTAAGGTAAATAAACTCGATACAGAGTTATATGGAGCAAATCTTGCTCCCTTGCCTATATTAGAATGGGTGACTGCTAGAATAGATTTGCCAGGGAAGCAGGTGATACATCCTGTAGTTATTGCTGAACAGCTTACCGTTCCATGTTTGCTTGGTGCAGACATTCAGGGTCAATTTGGTGTAATAGTGGATCCGTCAACCAATGATTGGTA
>JAHWFP010235601.1:0-19538 GCA_023313725.1 Lithobius niger
ATATGGTCCCCGAGAAGTGTTCTAACGTATTTGTAGTGCTTAATCTCTATCTGTGTGGTGTCGGACAATTTTTTTTTTCATCCAATAGGTATATGCGTGATCCAGTTTATGTAGATTTGACTGATGGGGAGCGACCCACAACAGCCTCATCTGTTGAACATTTGTGCATGGAAGCAGTACCGAATCGAGCTCTGCGCACAGTGGAAGCAGTGATTCGCGAATACCAGCCAGAAAGATCTATAGTCTTTTTAAAAACCAAAGGTATGAGTGAGAAAAGTCTTTAACTAGGCAGTAGAGTTTTGAAGCTCATAAGCACTCGCTAAGTGAGAGATGTTAATACGGTTCATTTTCCATATTCACATGGCAGGAACCTACGACTTGGGTTGCGCTCTCCGGCTCTACTTACATTCTCTGCCTACTGCTTTGTTGATTTTCTGCTACGCCTGCTAAAATAACTACATATAACTACATAACTACTCTATGAACTACATATTCATCTTTAACCCTTTTAGGTCCGAACGATGATATATCGTCGTCGCAATTCCGGTGCAAAAAAGACCAAACGACGACATACCGTTCGATCAGTTCTACGCCCTGTTAAAAAAAAAAAAACCTATTGCATACATCTCCGATTGAATTAGGTATTTTGGAACGTATATTTAAGGTTTATTTAATTCAAATCATCTTTTTATTACCTTAAGTCGATGTTATTGTTGGCATCGTCGCCAAATTTGACGTGAAAATTGCGTTTGTTTGCTGAAAATAGCCCTTGGTTCAAACAATCGTATCTCCTGAACGACGCAACGTACAGCCGTAATCTTGTTCGCGTTCGAGAGAGGGGATTCCCAATATTCTGGTCCGCGAAAAATGACGGCAACTCCAACGTCACTGCCTGTATTTCTCGAATTTAATGTGCTGTTTCAACGGCCCCCGTTCAAACTCTTCCCGATCGCGTGCGCCGATTGGTTTGTTCGCGGCACGTGACCCGTCGGCCGTTCATTCGTGACGTCACGCGAAGCGAGTCAAGGTCGTATCCATTGGTGCTAGCAGGAGCGCGTTCGCTTGCGGGCAGCCGGTCAATATGGCTGCTGAGGACGAAATGGTAGTGAGCTTTCAGCGATCGTAAATATTGGGGGAATAAAGCAACTTTAAACTATTTGTACGGTAATAAAACATAAAATAATGATTTCGGAAGTAATAACAGGCATTGTGACGGAAGAATATCGAGTGGATGTTATCATTCCGAGTACTGTAAGTTGAAACTTTCGTTAGCGCTGTTTACATAGTCGAACTTCAGGAATTTTTTTAATAAAGAAAATGTAGGACGATGGTCCCAATTATATTTCTGTTCAATAATTTACAATATAATTATTACGTCTGCGAATTTTTTTACGCCAAGACCGCATAGTTTTTTTAGTACAATTTATTTTCGTGAGGCATCCATGTTGCGGCCATGGCCTTTCTCGCTCGCAAATTGAAAAAACGGTGTGCACCTAAAAGGGTTAAATTGGCACCATGCACTTAGGAAAGCTCCATTGTTAGTAAATTTGAGTGGCATCGGAACAAAATTGTGAAGATTATTTTTGGGCTGGGCCGATCCCGATATTTTGTACCAGTAGAAATCGCAATAGATAGATAAAACCCAGGTAAATCGGTAAAAACCAAATCCAAGATATTTTTACTTCTCATCAATCAAATTTTACTTCTGAATACACCATTTTAATTGTTATTGTGTGCCAGCTTTCCAATGGTCCAAACTCGGAGTAGCTGTCACTTAACTGTTTAGATCGTAGAAGGCAAAATGTTAAATTTTACCATATACAATTATTATTTTAAACCAATATTTCTGATTGCCGTTCGGAAATGTGGATTACAGCATTCCTTCCCCGAATGCAGTTTCCCCCTCGAGGTTTCGTAGTTGTTTAGATCTGTCCAGCTTCACAACCCAAGCGCCCATGAGCAGCACACTCCTCCTTTACCGTTTAACCAGTGTGAACATATATATCCAAAAAAATTATCCTAAACGCGGTAACGACGTGTATATGCATCGAAGCTTTGAAAGGAAACTGCGGGCCGAAAAACGCAATTTTCCGCCGAAATATCGAAATGAAAAAAGCTGAAATTCACTGCTTGGCATGTTGTGCATTGATTTCTGTAAAAAAAAAAAACATTGCCTATGTCTCTAATTTTGCCTATGTCTCTCACGGTACGAAACGAAACAGGCCACCACGTCATAGTAGGGCCGTGTGGGGGTCTGCACAATCTGCTAGCTCTGGGTTGTCAGCTCGCCCAAGGCAGTTCATGCTATTTGTAGGCAACTGCTCCACAGACGTGGAATCTAAAACGGTTGCTAATCACGTTGCTACCGTGCTGAACATTAGTGAACAGCTAATACAGTGTGAACTGCTGCCCAACCGGGCACAAAACAGACACACTAATGCTTTCCGGGTAAATATTCCTATTAGATTTCGAGACGCCATACTTGATGGTGAAAAATGGCCATTGGACACAGAAGTGAGGCCCTATTTCTGGTGCAAGCAAGTGAATATGACGGAAGGTACTGCTTATAATTCAACAAGTTAAAAGTAGTTACTTGGAATTGTGTGGATGTGAAAAGTGCCAAACCTGAAGTTGCAAAATTATGTAGTCAAGCGGATATTGTGCTATTGCAAGAAACATGGCTCTGCGATTACGAGTTGGACTATTTAAATGGTATTTACAGCGAATTCCATGCGGTGGCCACTTCACCGGTCGACACCTCCACTTCCGTGCATCGAGGGCGTCCTTATGGTGGCACGGCCATACTATGGCGGAAGTCCCTATGCGCCGGTCGCCCTACTGTACATTCTTTTGACAGCTCCAGAGTATTAGGTCTCTCCTTCCAGATCAACGAGGGGACGCGTTTTGCCATTGCTACAGTATATGCTCCTACGGACAAGCACGGTGAGGATACCTATGAAGAGCTATTGTTGGTTCTTAGCTAAATTTAAATGTTCATACAGGCAGTAAACACCGACTTTATTCTAGTTGCTGGAGATTATAATGCCGACCTCAGAAGGGCTTGTCATTACTCTTGAGTTGGTTGCTGAGGGAGTGGTGGGCATCAGCCTGTCCTTCCTTGATAGCGTGTTGCCGGATGACTCCTGTACGTACATTAGTCACTCTCAGGACGTAAAATCTTGGTTGGATCACATCTGCGGTACAACACGGATGGCTGATGCGGTTGTCAAGGTATGGATCGATGAAACAACCCTGGGCTCCGATCATCTTCCATTAGGCATTGCCTTGGGCTTGCCGTTCGCTTCACCGTCTGCTGACACCCAGCTGCCAATCTTGGGTACATCACGGGTAAGCCACACAAAAATACGCTGGAGGGACTCTACAATTGAGCATAGAAGAGCATATGCCGATCATGTATCAAACGCTCTCATGCTTTTTGAAGCATCTGATGCATTGACTTGCAGAAGTAATAGGCGTGAATTACATGCTCACCGTCAAGACTTGACAGAGAGGCAGCCCTGCTTGTTGCTGTCCTTACGGAGGCGGCCAATCAGACGCTGCCGAGTCACCCAACGACCAAAGGCGCACGCCGAATACCTGGATGGAATGACCACGTCAAAGGCCTCTACTCTGCCCACCTGCAAGCTCATTCTACCTGGGTTCGTGATGGTAGGCCCGGAACGGGAGCCAATTATGAAGCACGCCGCGACACTAGACGGACGTTCAAGAATGCTCTGCGCTGGTGCCGCTTGAACGACCGTGCCCTCAGGGCAGCCGCACTACAGGATATGCTTCACGCACGTGACAATGTTGGTTTCTGGGCAGCTGTTCGACGGACTGGGCGTGCTACGAGACCTTCCATCGATACTGTCGATGGAGCTAATGGCCCAAGTGCTATCTGTAACGTGGAAGTGTAGGTTCGAAAATATCTTCACCGAGACACCGCAGGACAAAACTACCAGCGATACTAACACCACCGATTCCAGTCGTAGGACAGATTGCCCGCCCTCTCCGGAAATTAATTCTGGCGAGGTTAACCACCTGCTACTTGCCATGAAGAGGGACAAGGCCGTTGGCCCTGACGGGCTAAATGCAGAACATCTTCGCTTCGCTGGCCATGTGGCTCATAGTTTTATTGCCCTTATCCTTTCTGCCTCGCTTGCTCATGCTCATTCTCCAGAGCCTGCTACCAGAACTATTTTAACACCGATTCTGAAAAGGACGACTACTGACCCCACCACCAGTGACAATTACCGTGGCATCGCACTAATGAGTCCTATTGCTAAACTCCTGGACCTTGTTGTACTGGGTCGTATCAAAGCCATGACTTCCACGTGTGATGCACAATTCGGGTTCAAAACCAAGCACTCCACCTCACTGGCAGTGTACACTGTAAAGGAGACCATCCGGAGATATCGCAGAGCAGGTTCACGAGTGTACGCTTGCTTTGTGGACATAGCTAAAGCTTTTGACAAGGCGGCTCACTATTCAGTGTTTCAGGCTCTTCGTCAGCGAGGGCTTCCTTCGTATATCACTGACCTCATTGC
The DNA here is from genome assembly GCA_023313725.1 of Lithobius niger. Lineage (NCBI taxonomy): Eukaryota > Metazoa > Arthropoda > Chilopoda > Lithobiomorpha > Lithobiidae > Lithobius > Lithobius niger. The sequence continues at coordinate 4,548 of JAHWFP010235601.1, forward strand.
CAATTGCTACAAAAGACAAGCCATCCAGGTGAACTGGGACCCATTGAACTGACCCATTTACGGCCACTTGTGGAGTACGACAGGGAAGTCCCCTATCGCCTTTCCGCTTCTGCCTGGTCCTCGATGAGCAATTTCTAGCATTTCCAAAATGTCAACTGGCTGTTGGATGAATGGCGTTGCCGTGAACATCGTTGCTTTCACTGACGACATCGTCCTCCTGGCTCCCAGCAGAGGCGGGCACTTCAGTTTCTGCTGGATAGACTCGTATACCTAACATGCGACAAGGGCCTTACCTTCAACGTCAACAAATCTGTTGGAATGGTTTTTGGGAGGGGTAAAGAAGATACAGCCCCCCCCCCCCCCTACTAATGAATAAACACAAGCTACCGTGGGTGACGAACTTTCGTTATCTTGGAGTGGAACTTACAGCCGACCTAACTGATGACGCTCATGTGAGAAAGATTCATAGCGAGTTCTGTAGGTCAGCTAACATGGTACTACATACCTTCAGCTTTGCATCTGATGAATGTAAAATCCAGCTTCTTAAGACTCGTGCTACTAGACTCTACGGCATTTCAACATGTGTAGACTTCCGGAAAACAACCATGAAAGAGCTTGCTGTCGTTTATCATGGTGCGATTAAGCGGGTTCAACACCTTCCTCGACACTGTCACAACCATCAAGTCTGTCGTGATGGCAAAACGTTCACGCTTGACCTTGCGGTGCTGATGAAGCAGGCTGCCCTGTGGAGAACGATTCTGGCCTCAACCAATCAGCTAGTGAAGACTTGCCGGAGTGGCCCCGAAAGCTGGGGCTTTAGCTTGGGAGGCACTGTTGCAAAGGGACTACTATCACTTGGTGGCTGGTGCGAAGTTCGAACACCAAGGGACCTAGCAATTTTGCGGCAACATGCTCACGACCATGTTCAGGGCATGGCAGCCCTGCAAGACGCTGAGGATAGTCTGCTGTCCTAATCCTCTTGTTGTTGTTGCCTTCAATGTATTTTCTGAACTTTTTGTTTTTTTATATCTTTATATTGTACCTTGTGTACGGAACATACAGAAATAAATAAATAAATAAAATCCCACACCAGAACTGTCTGGTCAAGTTTTTTTTTTTTAATCACACATTCAATTTTAAATGAGGTGTAGTTAAGAGTGACGCTAAGTATAACGCATGGTTTTGTGTTTCAAGTAAGTGCCCGCATAGGCTTAAGCTTTTTCCGTGGTTCACGTTTCTTGTAACGAACTGAATAAGATTTGAATCAGTTCTTCAACTTCGGTTATTGTCGCTGTTACCATGGTAATAATGTCACCATTTTTTATTTCAAGTTTTGCCTCCTTCAAGAACCTGATAAAGTGCTGCTTTGTGGTGGTGTTGATGGAAGCAGGTATTATTTTATTCCACGTTTTCAGAAAAGCATCACTGCCTACAAATCTAATCTGGTTGCATCGTTCCGGGGATATGAACGTTTGAACCTAGGGCTATTTTTAGCAAACAAAACGTAATTTCACGTCAAGTTTGGCAACGATGCCAACAATAATGTCGATTAAGGTAATAAAAAAATATTAACCGAAAATACACATTCCATAATTCCTAATTCAGTCGGAATTGCACCTCCAATGTACCCAATTTGATTTTTTTTTTAACAGGGCGTATAACTGAGCGAACTATATATCGTTCGCCCAACCCACAGGGAGCCGTCGCAAAATACTTATGGTGTGCCGGCTTTTTTTTTTTAATTTACCTTTCTATTCTATGTATATATAGAGAGGTGAGTTTAAAAAGAAAAAGGCCGGTATTTTGTGGTGGTTCCCTGTGGTCTGACCATTTTGGTTTGGGATTTGTATGACGATATATCGTCGCTTAGGCTCATAAGAGTTGAAAAACCCGAGTCACCGGGTCACTTCTGGAGGTTAAGAAAATTGCCTGAGAAGCAAACTTTTTTCGCGACTTAACATTATTGCTAACATCCCGCCTAATTCAGATGGACTATACGATAATGGGAGTAGTGCATTGTACGCTAATATGGAAATAATTGATTAACGGGCATTTTCGTTTGTGTGTGGTTGTGTGAAGTTAGTTGCTGTGTCAATAATAAATATTTTCTTTTTAGTTCTTTGCAATAAGATGTCACAGTTTCTAGAGATGACTGGAATTCAAGCACAAGCACTTCATTCAGATCTTTCACAGGTAAGATTTATTTTTAAAAAGTCATGAAATTTGTTTTGAAAGGTCGAAGACGTCGCAGAACGAAGACAAGTGGTGCTCGACAAGATAAAGGCAGACAAGTCACAAAGGTCCTTCATTCTGGTAGCACCTTTATGGCCAGCAGCACCATGGTATGTGACTGGAATTGCTGCGGAAAGTGGGACCGCTCCCTCTCAGGAAAGACGTGTTATTCCAAGACGGAGGAAAATCCCTAACACCCTACGCGTAGGATATGTGGAGACTTCTGAGTCACATTTTTCTCCACAAGTAGTAGATTGCTACAAAGCCGTAGGATCTACCATTGTAGGAGATCCCACAAAAGTATAGGAGGCAAAATTTATATCCCTTTCAAAAGGGTCTTTCCAGAAAGATAGTCTGGGGTACATATCCATGACCCTGCCATTAGACCTACGAAACCTCTTATCAACCCAGTGTGGTGAACCAATACATAAGTCATCTTTTCTACCTGTCAACAAAGGTTGGTATTTCTGGTAGTCCTTTACCTAACTGACAAAGACCGGAAGACCACCTAAAACCGATCTTAAGGCCCACAGTCAACAGACTGGGAAGTACGACAAGGAACTCGTGCAATGCTCCACCCAAACTCTACATTTCTATCTGAACTAAACAATTGGGAGTCAAATAGTAAGTCGACCTGTTCCACCTAAGGTCGCATGGAAAAACCAGAAGTGCCCGAGACAGTCCAAACAAATAAAGTTAAATCGACCACAAACTCTTATTTTCTTCAAAAATGATAAAGGGGTCAGACCATACGCTCAAGGAAAGTGCCGCCTCTGCAGTTGTCACACAATGGATCTGCGAGGCAATCTGCAGAGCACAAGATCTCTGGATCATAAGGATGCACCATCATCTGTACGAGCTAAGGCTATACAGATGTAGATACCGTATCTGTAAATCTGCAGATATTCATTGTATTGGATTTGGATCGGAATCTGTATTTCTTAGAGATTCCTATGCAGATACCACACTCCACCCTTGATGGTGTAGAGTTTCGTGATTCCTGCCTGCTGTCTGCTACAATTCTGGAAATTGAAGTGCAACACAGTTTTATCCTGACTAAAATCATTATCTGCATCGAGAACTTTGTGTTCCCCGTTTTCAGACGGCCACGATTCCAAAAATAACAGTGCAACACGAACTCTCGTCTTGAATTAAATCAGTATCGGTTTAACATATCATGCGGCATCGGATCGGTAGAAGTGGTATCGGTACAGCCTTAGTACGAGCACATGGACTACCAGCTCTGGCATCCTCCTGGGCCTTTGTCACAGGTGTTCTAATTTGAACTAGTTTTAACCCTTTCGACTTCGGCATTTTTATCGTTCGCTGCGAAAAGGACCACAGCCAGAACATGGCTGCCATAAACTTGTTGCATATCCTAGTAAGATAAATGTAGTAAAATAACTGGGCAATCTCCAGGTATAAAAAAAATTGCAGACGTAATAATTATATTGTAAATTATTGTACAAAAATACTGGTTGTACATCTACTGGTTATGCTTCCATTACAACATCTGCTACTGCTTCCGAAATCTTATTTTGTTGTTGAAATTAATGTACAAGTAGTTTCAAGGTGTTTTAGTTCGTTAGTATTCATGATCGTTAAAAGCTATCCGTTTTTGGCCACCATCGCGCTCTTAGCCGGCTGTTCGCAAGAGACGCGCACGTGCTAGCTCCAATGGCGGTGACCTTGACTCGCTTCGTGACGTCATTTGACATTGGGCTCGTCAAGATCAGTGGTCACGGGCCATGAATGAACCAATTGTAGCTCGCGATACTGAAAGTTTCAAAAGGTTGTTAAAATGGTGCAGTTTATTCAAGGAATAAAGGCAGTGATGTCGAAGTTGATGTCATTCAAAGCTGGCATGTAAACGTGGATTCCCAGATTGCTAATGCGACCAAAATGGCAGCCATGCATTACATTGTTGAGTAACTACAACTTAAACCATGTGCTATTTTCAGCAAACAAAAGCCATTTTAATGTCAATTTGACGACGCAACCAACAAAAATATCAATTAAGGTAACAAAAGATATTAATTTCAATAAACCGAAAAATGCCCAAAATGCCTAATTCAGTCGGAATTGCACGTCCGTTGTAGGCAGTTGGAATTTTTTTTTGCAATGGGCTTTGAACTGAGCAAACAATAACATCTCGAGTTTGAAGTTTGTCGTTTGGACCTGAAAGAGTTGAGGAGTACAATTTTGTTAATAAAATTAAGAGTGTAATAGCCTGTAGCTGCATTAATTGGCTGCTGCCAAGTAATTCCAATTAATTACTACTATCTCGGTATTTTTTCTCATCTTTATTTTTCCCTAATCCATTCTTTTTTAATTTTTAGATGAGACGGGAAAAGATTTTACAGCGCTTCCGAATTGGAAGTCTGAAAGTCCTGTGTGTAAGTATTTAAATTTGTTCTTGAAATGTTTAATATGTGCACCATCTGCCGATTTTAAATTTACAGTGGCATGCAATAATGGCTAGTTTCGATCTACACTTGAGTAACTTTCAATAATGTAAAACTTGTTTCAAGGCAACTGACGTAGCAGCTCGTGGGCTGGACATTCCGGAAGTTGAGCTTGTGATACAAGGTGGGTTAATCGGATCAGTTAAGTGAAAAAAAAGAAAGAAAAAAATCCCAAGATGCCTCTGAAGTGCTAATGATGTATTTTCTCCGTAGCGGAACCTCCTGCTAATGGTGTGGAGTATTACGTTCATCGCAGTGGGCGAACGGGTCGAGCGGGCAGGAAGGGGACTGCCATTCTTATCCATTCGGGATCTAATAGCGATAAATGGGCTATATATCAGGTAAGCCCAGACCACTGCACTGTGACTGAGGTTAGCGCTAATGACCAAGCTGTCGACGCGTCATTAAGCCTCGTTTCCCCCCCCATTCCTCCTCCTCCTCCTAGTTAACAGGTAAAATGGGTAAAAAAAAGACTTACAAGAGGTTTTTTTTTTAAAAAGTCATTGCTTTCACAGAGACCAAGATCCTGGTTTTTTTCTCACTATGCTGCTTTGCTTCGGAGGTCCTACCTGGCCATTTAAGTTGTGTGGTATGAATAATTTTGAAGCCCTTAGGTCTTTTTGTTTACTTAATTCCATGAGGCTGTTTTGTGCTGAAGACTTCATGTTAGTTTTTTGCACTATTTGCTGGGACTAAAAAATTATATTGTAACAATAAAATTTGCATCGTGTATAACCTCACGTTCTGCTGGCCAAATGGCGACTGCTGCTGTATTGACATTTGAGAGTTGATAACCGTGTAAAATATGGGTAATCGGTGTTTAATTTGACTGTTAAACGGTTACTCTACTTTAACCCTTTTAGGCCTAAGCCATTTTTTCAATTCTCGTGCGAAAAAGCCTATGGCTGCAATATGGCTGTCATGAACAAGTTGCATGTCTCACGAAAATTAATTGTAATAAAAAAACTATGCGGTCTAGGAGTATAAAAATTCGCAGACGTAATAATTATATTGTAAATTATTGACCAGAATTATAATTGGGACCATCGTCCTAAGTTTTCTGTATTTAAAAAAACCTGAAGTTCGACTACGTGAACAGCGATAACGAAAGTTTCAACTTACAGTACTCAGAATGATAACATCCACTCGATATTCTTCCGTCACAATGCGTGTTATTACTTCCGAAATCATTATTTTATGTTTTATTACCTTAAAAATAGTTAAAAGTTGCTTTATTTCTTCGAGATTCAGGATCGATTACAGCTCACTACCAAATCGTTGCCGGACGCCATAATGACCGGCTGCCCGCAATGCGACGCGCTGCTGCTGGCGCCAATGGCTGCGACCTTGACTCGCTTCGCGTGACGTCACTCGCGAACGGCCGAAGAGTCACGTGCCGCGAACGAGCCAATCAGCGCTCGCGAAAGCTCGCGAGGCCGAAGCGTTTGAACAACGGTCGTTGAAACAGGACATTTCATTGGAAGAATACAGGCAGTGATGTTGGAGTTGATGACGTCATTTTTCGCGGGCTAGAAAATTGGGAATTCCCTCTCTCGAACGCGACCAAGATGGCGGCTGTACGTTGCGTCGTTCCTGAGATACGATCGTTTGAACCAAGGGCTATTTTTAGCAAATAAACGCAATTTCACGTCCATTTTGGCGACGATGCCAACAATAACATTGACTTAAGGTAATAAACAGATGATATTAAATTAAATTAACCTAAATAAACCTAAAATATACGTTCCAAATTACGTAATTCAATCGGAGTTACGCCTCCGATGTACGCAATAGAAAATTTATTTTTTTAACAGGGCGTAGAACTCGGCTGAACCGGGCTAACGATACATCGTCATGTCGGCTTCTTCGCAGTGGAATAGCTATGACGATATATCGTTACTTAGGCCTAAAAGGGTTAAAACAACCCAGTCGTTTGTTTGGGGATCCACACAACACCTGATAAACTCGGTGTCGAGACCTTTTTTCCTAGCTTTATCATGAGCATGGCATCTTGGCCTCATTCCCTCTCCCCACTGATTGGAATACCTCAGTCAACCTACTTCTACACGAAGTGCATGTGCAAAATCTTAATTTTTATGCACTGAAAATATAAATTACCTGAATTTTAGCATTCTGATTCTTCCATCCCCGTTTGTGCTAGAGATTAAAGACTTTGGGGCATTGCTACCTACTACGCATCGGTTCTGCACAGCCTCCTTAGTATATAAGCGGAGTTGACTGCTGCAGCTTCATCTCTTGTTCCCCTATTTAACGTGCCAGTGGCAACAGAGGGGAGGAGGGTGGGAATGTTTCAGTAATGTATATTTTCAGTAGGCACAGATCAACCAGGTGCCCCTGGTATTTTGGTATTCTGAATTTTAGCATTCCACAGTCCTTGTCAAATGGCAGTGGGCACCACATGATGGAGCCCCCTAATGTAGCACGCTAGATCCCCAAAGATGTAAACCTTGCCAACGTATTTAATGCAGGACACAGAAGGAAGGGGACCGAAGGCTTCAGGGGATAGAATCCGTCCGTTGGCCACGAAAGGGCCTAAACGGTGTAGACCATCGGCGTGTGCAGACATAAGTGGTGAGAGGGTAAGCACCATCGGTATCCTCCAAGAAGCAGCTTCCACCATGTCAATGATGGGGACATTGCTATGGTGTGCCCTGGACGCTGACATGAACCGTAGATTGTGAGTGGTAACACGGATACCTTGTTCCGCGCAGGTGATGTTGATGGCGTCGTAAATTTCGACGGTAATCTTATATATAACCAGTGGGAACCATGCTAGCTGTAGTTGTCCCAGACGTGATGGTGGACAGCAAGGAAAAGCTGGGACCGTCCTCGGTGAATTGGCTTTGACGTTGTTAGGTAGACTCGAGAACTTGGGCCGGACAGTGGGTCCATTCTGGATCATCGTGTGAGGATGTCAGAGATATGGAACCATGAAGGGTTGGATCCTTTCGATGGCTACTGAGTGCGGCTTGCAAGGAAGACCGTGGTATTAAGGTAGCACCTACGCGATCGTGGAGAAGGAAGCGGAAGTGGTGGACAAGGCTTGAACCTCGCCGCAGTAGAGGCAACCGGTGAGGGTGACCAACAAGACACTTCATCGTGTCAGGTAGCTGAGGATACCGATAGCCATTAGAGGAGAATAGTGAGGATGAGAGGTAGGTCTCAGTCTGTGAAGTGACGACAGGTTACCAGGGAGTGAGGAGGTTCTCAGAGTGAGACCCGGAATCGAAGAGCGAGGTCAGAGGTCTGATGTTGGCAGTTGGTGTACAGCAGATAACGTGTAGCGGCATCTGAGCAGAGGGTAATGCTAGGGGATGCTGGCACGGGAGGACCGTGTATAGGCCATGGTTTTGGTCGAGAAAAAAAAATAACAGATCGGGGAATCCGGAGGGAACCTAGCATACAATGGAGGTTCTGGTGGATTGGGCGCGGCAGAGCGGTCCCTGAAAGGTGGATCGTCTTGGGAGTGAAACGACAGCAAAGGCGAAGCAGACGGGGATCGTTGGAGCTAGGTGAATACCATGGAGAAGCAAACCATAAAAGCGTTCGGAGTACGAGAGCCGGAGAACCAAGCATCTGTAGAAGGTGAGCAGGGACTGAAGGAACCATAGAGGGTACGATATCGGAGGTAACACAGATACTGTAAGTGACGAATAACCGTTGGTTGGGTGGTGGATGAAGGGAGAACTGCTGGTAGGCGACTGGGAACCAAGTCCGAAGTGGTCGACGCTGCAATAATGTGCAGAGAATATGATGTTGAAGGTGAGGTTCGTGGGGAGCAAAGGAACAGGGCAGAGTCAACATGAGTGTGCGGCAGCTGCCAGAAAGAAACTATCAGAGGAATAGGGTACCGAAGGAGACAGAAAGAAAAATCAGTGACAAGGCTTAGGTCCTGTTAGTCGCACCATTTCCGTCGCGTGTAGTGGTCACTGGAAGCCTTGAAACGAGTGAAGAGCGCACATGAATCAAAGAATTGAAAGCAGATGGAGACAAAACTGTGGTGGCCAGAAAACGGGAAGATGTTTACAAGTTCGTTACCTTACTGTGAAAGTTCTCACTTTCGTCGGAGTGCCTGAGGATGGTGGCAGCCACCCACCGAAAATTAGCTGGACATTAAAAAGTGTCCTCGTTGTGAAAATGAGCCTACATTTTCTACATAATTCCAGTAATTATGACTCTAATAATGTTTACAAGTAACAAAAGAGGTACTACACTGTAGACAGGTGGTTCTCGATTGTCTAACAGGATCGGTTCGACGCAGAGGGATGGAAGAAAGGTGTGGTTGTAAGTGCACAAGAGTATAGCGCAGCTGGAAAGAATTGTGGGGAGACCATAGGAGACCAGTGCAGGGAGGGCCGTCCAGGAACGATAAGATTGGGCGTCGATGGAGAGTTGAGAAGTTTGACCAGGTGTAGGCATTTGGTCCCCCGTGTGAATCGGCGGCTGCAAGTCATAAAGAAGAGCAGGTTGGGCTCTTCAGGAACAACAGTCGGGTTGACCATGGTCACAATCGGAGAACGAAGAAACAAAGCGCCAAAAGGGGCCAGCGATGACTAGGCCTAGGTCCAAGCGTAAATACACAGGCCTCAGATTGCAGTAGATCTTGCAAAAGGGAAGGGAGACCAGGGAAGACTGGCAGGGCTTAGCCGTGTGGAAGAGCGGTCTGGACTGTAGATACGAGGTGTGTTGTGAACACTGAGGAGGACCAGATAGTAACTGTGGGACCCATCGGGGACCGAGGGAAGATGGGCGCTGATAGTATGTAGATTTTTTTGGCTTGGTGTTATTTTTTTTTTGTATGAGTGTCTCTGACAGACCAGGGGCCTGAAGAGCTGAGGGTCGAGGCGCAAGTGAACCGCAGTGAAAGTTGGCTGTGATCGCAATAAGGTCTTCGTCGAAACGGTGGATCCGAGAGACAACGCCAACAAGTGGAAAGCAGAAACCAAGAGGCGAGGGTCGCCGTTAAGGAACAGGGATAGAAGACCAGAAACATTATCTTTGTCAAAAGAAATGTCAGAGCTGGGAACTGTAGCTGTAACCGTGGACTGAAGGTGTAGAAGGCGAGGGACTGACAGTCTGGAGAGTGCGTTGAAAAGAAGGGGGGGGGCCCGAGCCCCGAGTCCAGTTGTTAGCGAGAAAGGTAAACTGCTTTTTTGCAAGGAGTGATGACAACCGGTAGAAGAAGACAGGGGGACTGTAGGACGTGGTTTCCTGTAGGTCATGTAGGATAGTCCTTGTACGCGGTGCCGAATCTGCGTGCGCCAGTGTGCATGCGGCGTGCAGGACCGAAGGAGGGATAATTGTCGCGGAAGGAGTCCTGCAAAATAGGCGTGCGGTCTCCTGGTCGCCGTGTTGCTCAGGTGCTCGCAAGGCGTAAGGCGTTCGTAATACTTTTGATTATAACCACGTTATTGCACGCAACAGTTTTTATTTAAAAAAAAATTAACTTGATCGATCTTCACAGGGTACACTTTTACCATGTGGTGTAAATGATTTAGGCCTATTCCGTCATGAGATGGTAGTTTTCTGGCCCAAAAACGTCTTCTGTTACAAAAACTAAACAATAAATAAGTTTGATTATAACCACATTATTTTCGCGCATAAATTTTCTTAAGAAATCCTAACATGACACAATTGATTAACAAGCAAAGAGCAACCGTAGCCAAGCTACGTAAAACTGCGCGCTATTTGATTGAACGCAAGACTGTCTCATTGGCTCTACCAAGCGATGACGTCAGCTCTCGCAGTGGCTGTCGTTTACTAAGCTCGGATTGGAAATCCCTTATTGAAATTTGGAAGCTAGAAGGGGTCGGGGCAGAACATACTGGTGAAAAACGATACATAGCTATTTAAAAACTTTTTGATAAATTCAGTGATACATTTCTGACTGCATACTAGCCAATCATTTCTTTGAAGTGGTTTATTTTTAAATTAACATGTAAGAAATAAACTCTTATTTGTCTTGATTTTTATTGTTTAAATGTTATTTTTTTCTTTTGGTAAAAAAGAAATGCCAAAAAATGTTTGCCGTATATTTCCGAATACAAGACGGTACTTTTTGTAAAATTTAGACCATTAAAATAACAGCATCGTCTTATGCTCGCGTTCAAATCCATAACTCGGGCAATTTTGACATTTGAATACACAATTTCGATCGTTTTTCCGAAAGCTATCCAATGGTGCTAATCTCATGCCAGTTGCTCAAATAGTTTTTGGATTATTTAGCAAAAACTAAATATGTAGTGAAAAAGCCTCAGGAAGCAGTCCAAAGGTGAAGCTATTATTAAAATTTTGGGTTTTGAATTCAGGATCAGGGGAATTTACTAGTATACAAACTAATAAATATACCAAACCTTACGAAAGCCTTGCTAAAGTCAACAGTCTTATAATCGCAGCCATTTATTTCTTTGGAACATGCGAGCCCAAAAATGCTACTCGTCTTATATTTGAGGCGTCTTGTATTCGGACGTATACCGTAACGATTCACCTTCGTTTGTACAACCCTACTTGCAATGCTTGCCCCTTCTCCCTCTCTGGGGTACTAGTAGACACTTTTCTCTTGTCTATTTGCACTTGCATGCAGGCCTCTTACTTTCACAGCAATGTATGTAAAGAGTGGCCTTACCTTCTTCGTGCAAAAAGGTGTTAATCGCTAAATTGTCTGTGATAATGTTCAGAAGTAAGGTTAGAAATTGGGTTCTGCTTTATTTAACGCCCATCTCCGATTTTTGCCAAATTAATTGCACAAGTTGATGGGCGTTTAATACAAGATTTATAGTAGTTGTAAATCCAATGATATTCCTGATCTTCACATTGTAAAATTTTATTTTTCAGATTGAAAAGTCTGTCACCTTAAAACACATCCCACCACCTGATGCGTCTGGTGGCATGTCTGACAGCGATTTCCGGCCTACACCTTCCTACTACGATAAAAATGATTGGGGCGACTCGGGTTCCAGATGGCAGCAAAAACGTCCGTTCAACCGACAAAGAGACGACTTCAGAGGTGGACGCGGACGAGACAATTACAAGAAAGATTACCAGCAGAACAGCTACAGGTCTAACTATCAAAGTCGGGATCAATCTCGGGGGAGCTACAGTGCTCAAAAGCAAGGGAATTATAGCCAAAATCAAGGGAGCTATGGCCAAAAACAGTATGGACAAAACCAAAGTTATGGACGTAACCAAAATTATGGTCAAAACGACTCGTACAGCCCAAGTCAAAGTTACGGCCAGACTTCATCGTATAATCAAGGAGGCGCCGGTCAGTCCAGTTCATATTCTCGTTGGCCCAAGAATTCGGAGAGTCGAGGAGGCGGCAACCAATTAAGACCAAGGAGGAAGCGGTTTTTTAATGAGACCAGCACTACGGAGTAGTAACGATGCAGTAATGAACAGTACTCTAGGACAGTTGGCTCTAAAAAGGGAAGTTTGTCAACGTACAGCCGGCTTGAGACTTGGGTGTATAAAGGAAAACTGTGATATTAAAATGTAGTCCCATTTTTTTCTTAATGTTTAGCATTCGCTTTTATGCGTGGATTGCGCAGGGTATAACCTCAGTGCGCTTTAGGCGGCATGGACATCGTAGAGTTGTGTAGTTATAACAGCTGAAAGTCGCTTCAAAGTTTTTAAAGAGCTGAGTTCTCGTTAATGCTGAAGAGTTCTATGGTTTATCCAACTATTATTTTGATGTTCATGAACCGTTGTTTGAACTCGGTAAAATGGCGATAAAGAAAGTAAGCTTCATGCCTTTTTTTAATAAGTGTCTCTCCGAAATATTGGTGAACACGGATTCCAAGAACTAAAAGTAGTTGTCTCGTCATCATTTTGCATGAACGATTGAAAGAGTGGGTGGATAACCTTCGACTTTCAACTGTAAACTTAATGTTGATTAAGCCAACAATTTACTAAGGTTAGTCGAACGATTATTTGGACGTTCATGAACCATGTTATGTTAAATGGCAATAATAAGGGAAAATAATTGTAAGCATAATGCCATTTTATATGTGTCCATCTTTACATCCGTTAACAATGATTCCAAGAATCTTCAAAGTAGTGGTCATCTCATCGTCATTTTGTGTGAATGAGTGAAGGTGTGTGGATAGCCTTAGACTTTAAACTGTATACTTAAATATTTACCGACTTTTAGTCCCAGCCTCATGTCACAAGTATGCCTTTGTGAAGTCGGGAATAATGCGCGAGAACTATACGGGTAACTTTCAGTAAGTTTTAACTGCCCATTTTAAAAACTGCTTTTGGACAAAATAAATTGTTAAAAAGATCTGATAGCACTGGACAACTTTTAGATCTGAACATTCCAGCTTGTTAAAGCCGTCGTGGTCGTACCATAAATACTTCAGTACATTACTGTGAGTTTCTGATTATACCATAGAGGACTGGTGCTGTCGTGATATCAGTGCTATCTAATTTTAACTGCAGTCAAAACTTGCACGGTCAATAGAAGCCTCAGAAATTGTACTGGTTTTAAACGTTGCAGCATTTTTGGTGCTTGGCATTTGTGATGCAAAATACTGTGATACCGGTAGAAGATGTCAACCCGGTTTACAAACATTACTACTTTTACTAGAAGTTTTTTCTACAGCGTTAAGGATCTATTTTTTCTGTTGCTGCTTCATTTTGAGTATTTTAGGGTGTGCTTGTCAGAACTTGAATGTTTCCGATCGTTTTTTTTTTCAATTGATATCTTGTACCCAAAATCTAAACAGGTAAAATGCTGCCATTATCCACCAATTAGCTAACAGGAAGACGTAACTTTTTTCCCGTTTTTTCTTCTTGCAGCTGTTCAATACCTGTGATAAAGTCTAGTCATTACTTTAAAAAAAAAGTGATATATTGATTTCGATATTAGGACGTATTTAACAAGAATCCAATTTGTTAGTTTATTGCTTCAGTGATTCATTAACGTTAACAGAATAAAGTGTAATACTTCATCTTAAAACGTAAATTGCTGTTGCCAATATTTACTGATTGCAATCCCTACCTACAAAAACTCCTTCAAATGATTATCACTTTTTCAGTAATCTTTAGTTTTTTACATTATTACAACACACTTGTAGGATGTTTGTAATTTAGTCAAGGTGTCGAAACTGCTTACTAAAGAGTCAAGACTAAAGATTCCTTATTGTGTGTAATTAAAAATGAAATTTGATTGTCCAACATGACACTATATAATGTCGACAATATGGGTCTTTTCCTTAACTTGAGTTTGATCCGCCATGTTTTAGTGGATTTACTAATGTGTTTGTTTTTTTATCCCCAAGAAAGAATCGTCAAATAAGTGCATTGCGTTGACATTATCTTAAATAACTTCAACTAAAAAATCTGCTGAATTTAGTAATAAACCTTCCAAATTTTAGGTAATATTGTTTGAATTGAAAATGTATTATAATCTCAGTGTACATTTCCAATACTGAAATGGAACATTGGGCTCATTTGTAGGTCTTTTTTCTTAATTTTGCCTTCCAATAAGTTGCCGTTGGAAAGTTCGAAAATTTTATGGTAATTTTAATAAATGTTGGTTTGCCAATCAAATAAATGTAAATTCTGCTGCTGCTAAAAACTTGTAGACTTAAAAAAGTATATGTAACTACTTAAATTCTGAATTTACTAAGCTGCCCAAATTGTAAGTTATTTCCAGTATGATATATAAAATTGTTAAATGACTGGTGTGGTGTTTTTTTTTTTTTTTTATTTCATGCTTAACTCTACCGTGGCCAAGGTGTGAGAAACGCACAAAAAAATCAATGAATGACTTATATTATTTGCTAGTTGCATGGATGGGGATTTAAGTCTTAGGAACAAATGAGTAACAATTTCCAGAAAAAGACTTCGGTTGGATATAAGAAGCTTTGAAGGTAAACGGGGGTCGAAAACGCAATTTTCCGCCAAAATATCGAAATGCAAAACGCTAAAATTACTGACATGTTGTGCATGGATTTCTGTAAAAAAAAAAAACGTTACCAATAATTACAATTATGTCAACATATGTTGAGTGTAGACTCACTAAAAACTGCGAAAATGAAAGTGGGATAACCAGTGTCAGTTTTCGATGACTGCCCCACCATTTTTTCGTGAGTGCCCCCCAGATTAGTTTAACTATGTTTATAGCTGTGGGGCGAGAGCGAATCCAGAGGAGGAGGGGGGGGGAGAATCCGGTGAAAATGAAAATGGTACCACCATTTTGTTTTCAATGATTGCCCCCTCCCCAAATTAGATGAGCTACGTTTATAGCTGGGGGGGGGGGGGGGGGGGC
>JAHWFP010235601.1:19638-39969 GCA_023313725.1 Lithobius niger
CCCCCCCCCCCCCAAAACTCAGCAGAAAATGAAAATGGGACCACCAATTTTTCAGTGACACGGCGGGCGAAGAACCCTCCACCAATCTCAATGACTGCCCCCACTTCTTCAAGACCCTGAACAAATTCTTGATCAAGATCCGAAAGTGATGGAACCCTATACTCCATCCTAAAAAAAAGTTTAAAAAAAAAATACTTTTCCTCCAGACTAGTAAATGATGATTTTGTGACATCCCCACCTTCACCGGTGCTAAAAAAAATTTGATTCCCCATCGGGAGACCCTAAAAAATCCATAACCACACACCCCTACCTCCAATTTTCTTTACCTCACCTCTTCCCCCCCCTCATACACACACATTTTTCAAATAGCAAAGTTTTAAGAGGCGGATTTGTATTTTTTTTTTAATAATATCGAAGATACTTCCATTTTTCATCGATAGTTTGGCCGATAGTTTTTCGATAGATGCGTTTACAACTTCAAAACTTGTAGTTTTTATCACATTTTACATTATCACAATTGTGTAAAAGACTCTAGTTTTATTTAATTTTTAGATTTATTTAGGTCCTAGATTTTAATTTAGATTTAATTATTACGTTATTCAATTTTGTTTTCTTCACTCTTGTACAATTTATGTGGAACATACCAATTCTTATTCATAGGAATCTTTAATTCCAGTAAAGAATGGCGTCTGCAATTTTTCTGTCCTCATTTTAATTACGACGCCGAAAAAGTCCTAATCGACAAACGCGTCACGCGCTGTTAGCGCGGGCAGACAAGTGGCGTCAAATGATGACGTAACAACTACGTATGGTTCACGTGACCCCAAAACTTCTACTTCGAGAAGCACGGAGCAGCAAAGACGCCGCGTCTGAAAACTTGTCGCAGGTGCAAATACACGAGGCGTCGCAGCGCGCACGGACAGAAAATTATGGCGTCACGCGGCAAAAGCGCCCGGTATAGATGCACCTTAAGACGAATGAAATAAAAAGCGATTGACCCGCATGATTTTTGGGGACCTGCCCGAGAACCGAACAATTTGTTTTCCCGGCCTAAGTAACACGCTTTTTGAACTTCAACGTTTAACTAATGAACAATATCCTCATTGCTGCAAAGAGTACAGATAATTTTATTAGGGTTACTGCAAACATTTCTGCGGCCTTTAAGAGCTTGTTTGTCTTTGTGCTGCATTTCGCCTTGCTGAGTTTCACCTCAGTCGTTACTATCTGAATAAAGCAAACATTGTATCTGCCTTTCATTGCTTGCCCTGCTTGTTGCTCCGGAGCATTTGGTAGTTGTTTTAAGAGGTCTTTGCAATTGAGTTTTGAATCCAGAAACTGCTTTCACTATTCTACTAAAACTATTCTATGAAATTTCGTACATAATTACTGAACAGATAAGATTTCCAGGCAGGGTTGGAAAAAAAATCACAATTTTTGCAAAAAAACCTAATTTTAAACTTATCGCAAACTTTTAGTGGGACACCACTTATATAAAAAAGCTTTACAAAAGAAATTGTTTTAGTGCTGTAGTAGGCTACAGGTGCATATTCAAACTTCAACAGTAATTATGTTGACTAAATTTGCTATGTTTGCCAAGTAGGCTGCAGTGTTTCACGATCAAAAGAACGTCCAAGTATGAACATTAGTACTAGTGAGAAATATTGTAATGTATCTTCAACAGAAATTATAGAAACTTAATACGCTGTTTGATACTCGGGGTCTCAAACGATGTAGGCAAAGTTTTAAACTACCCTTATTGCCTAACGCAGATAACAGCTTCGTTTTCGAAAATTAGCAGATACGCGAGTGTCTCCTGGTTTGAAAGCATTAAAATTTAACTAGCAAGATTGTTTCATAATGAAATGAGCTTCTACAGTAAGGAACTAGCCCATACGACAACTTACTAGGCTATTGTTTCATGCTCGACATAGCTTAAACAGTAATTATGAAACTGAGTACTCATACTCAAAATGTTCATTTTTTTTTCATGAGTAATTGTGTCATTTAACTAGTCGTTCGTGTATGTCACCTTCCTTCTATGCTTGTCGTATATTACGGCGAGATGTGTTGTACGGTCTCATGCTGTGTCCATGTCAGTTATGAATTTTCTAATGCATCCCGTCGGCGTCGGTTCCTCTGTGGTGTCCGGGTGACACAGAACTTGCTGTGTCGAGTAAGGGTCCGTTCCGAACATCAAATAAAATGGGAGTTTCCCCTGTGCTAATGTGAGGATGGCGTATTGTAGCGCTGGTAAGAGTGAGCTGCAGGTTTCATCATGATCTTGTGGAAATGTCCTGAGACATGCCTTGAACGTCCGGTTCGCCCGTTCCGTTGCATTCGACTGGGGGTAGTATGTTGTCTTGTGCTGAATTCTCAATAGCTCCAGCAGACCTCCAAATATTTTTAAGATGAAAGCTGCTCCATTGTCCGAGACGATTCTTGGGAGTTCAAACTTCATCAAGACCTCCTTCATTAGCTTCCTCGCTGTGGCGTTCTTCGTCGATATTAGCCACAAGTACTTTGTGAAATGGTCCACCATCACTAAAACATATTTGTGACCGTGCTCCGCTTTAGGCAGTGGGCCCACAAATTCTATCCCTAGGTCATGTAGCACATGAGTGGGTATTACTGGCATGTCTCTCGCTTTATTGGTTTGGGCCACTTTTGCTGTTTGGCAGACATGACACGACTTGACATAACTTTTGCAATAAGAACATCCTCGGCCAGTGTGCTACTGCACAGTCGTTGCATTGTTTTTGAATGCCTTCGAATATCTCCATTAGCCATTTTTATGCACTCTCTTGGGTACTCGGTGCTTCTTCCAGAGAAACACACGAAAGGTAGCTTCTCTGCCAGTCCCGTAGTTATTCCATTGCGCATGCGCGGATGCAGTCCTCCTTATATGAACGCCGGCGCAGCGTCAATTCTCGTCTCTTTCTCTGATGCTACACGATGCAGCTGCTCTTCCACCTCTCCGTTCGACACGATTCCCCGTTCCTGTGTTCCTCGGAGCCACGGTTCCGCACCTTGGGCCCCCTCACATCTTTGATGTTTGGGGTGTGCTCTCTGTTCCTGTCCGGACCAGCTCGGGCCATCTTTATGATTAGACTGCATACGATTCGGCTCTGCGATGATCAGCGTGGGATCAATCTGCCGTGAGACGATCCATTTGGCACCAATCCGCTGGATGACGGTCCGTTGGCAACTTTCCGCTTGACAACAGTCCTTCACTCTACCACGCCGTCCTTCAGTCGGTTCCTTGCTCCGTTCCTTTGGCCGCTTCACACACTTTGGTGAGTGGGGTGTGCTCTTGATTCCTGTCTGAAGCAGCTCATGACATCTTTACAACTAAACCACACTTGTTTAGGTTTTGTGACGGTCTGCTTGGGATCAATCCGCCGATGGCGAACCGCGTGGTAATGAGCCTCTACTCAATCTACCGTTCCTCGATTCCTCGATCCTCGTTTCCTCGCTCTTGGTTCCTGCCAAGACGACTCGTGGCATCTTTACAACTGGACTACAGTTCAGTAGGTTCTACGACGATCCACTTGCGATCGATCCACCAGGTGTTGGTCCTTCGCCGACGATCAGCTTGGCAACGATACTCTACTTTATCTTTCGTTCTCGCTCTACCCCTAAACTCCTTCCCTTCACCTACTGTTTAGTATGTTCACCCCAGCTTTGGTCGGAACGGCTCGTACATCACTCCAGCTGAACTGGACACAGTCAGCTTGACAACTATTCACTAAATACTGCTCTGCCTACCTACACTCTGCCTGGCGGCAACTCGATCAACAGCAATCCTTTACTCTGCCTCCCTTCGTCTGAACCTAGCTTCGCTCCTCGTTTCGCTGTGTCCGATCCAGTTTATGGTTCTTTACGTACTGTTCCTCCATTGCAAGTTCACGTTGTTTTTTGAACTGAACTAATTCACAATCATGGCGATCCCCTTCGACCCAAGCCTAGGCCTGGGCCAAGGTCGGGGAGGAGGCACCTGATCCCATAAGGAACAGCAATGTCAAAATCCGGTCCCAGTCCCTGCACTCCTCAAGAGAGGATTCAGGGTACCCTTGGCTGAGTTAGTTCTTTTCTTACAAGAATAAACCCCGTTGGCACATTCACAACTTGCAAGCTACAAAACCATACCATCGATCCTGCTATCTGCTAAGCCGATCCTCTGCACGTTCCCTTGAACCTACATCCCTTGATCCGTCGATTCCTCGATCCCCTATATAAAAAAAATAATAAAAAAATCCAGCATCACTACCCACTGCGCATTACTTCTGCGCAGCCTCCTTGGATTTGGACACTTCACCGCCTACTGTCGAATTTACTTTGTCAGCTTTCGCCTCTCTCCTTTCAGCGTTAAATACTGTTGTTTAATAAAAGGGTGTGATTTCCCTCCGCGCCGCCACCATCTGCGTAGCCTCTTTTCAAAATTTTAACTCAGATGATGCAGCCCGCCTCCTTTTTCTTCTGCCCCAATCTGTGTAGATGTACTGCACACTGCTCCTCATTGGGTTCAGTCCTCATGTCCGCCTACCGTCTGCACGGTCCTCCCAACCAGGGAGTTCTGTTCTTACAAGAATATCAACTCAAGACTTCTTGGGGCCTACGAGCCCACATCCCAACGCCTTACCTTTGAAGGTTAACAATCTTCTAGGATCCTTACCACGATCCTCTTGACCGAACCGTACGATCCGTCATTTTGTTTACACAAGCTGTCCGCAACTCACCATTGCTTGATGCTTAACATCTCAAGTTCGATCCGCGTATCGCTGCTCCGGCGATCACCATCCCGTCTTCTGCTTTTTAATCAACTACCAGGGATCGATCCTCCCTATCCTACCTTTCGGCTTTTCAGCTCCCGGTTAGGACCTACGCCGCCCAGGCGCTCCCTTCACCTCGCAATCCTGTCATCAGACCTTTTCTTCTCTAGCTGCTGTGCTGTTCACATAAATCGACTACGATTACTCGATCTCTCGATTCCTCGATCCTACTGTACCGGCGATTCCGATGCCACGAGTGAAAGAAACCCCTAAGGACAGTTCCCTGTCCCGCACTCCCCATTCCGCATCCCAACCCAGGGTCCACCTATAGTAGACAACGTTAAGGTACTTGAACTTACTACAGACCAGGATTCTTTAGAACATTCGCTTTCGCCACCGAATGCTTTCCTTTCAGTACCTTCGCCTCCATTAGCTTGCGATACTGCGGCTACATCTCCGATCTCATATAGCCAACCACCTCCGGTACGAAACCTTCGATCCCTCTCCGAAGACCTCTGTCTCACCAAGGAAAGCTATGCTTGCTTTAAACACCAACTCAGAAGGTTGCTGCCAAATTGGGCTCCTTCTCCGGTCCACAGCTTACACCTTTAGACTCGTCCTCGTGTTCTTCACAACCTTCGATTAGTGGCCGTTCCGCTACCCAGCAGACAAAGAAACCACTAACTTCTTCCCAAGTACATGAAATGATGGATTTCTCCCTTTAGAACTTCAAATGCAAAGTACCAACATCAGACTACACGTCAACATGGCTAGTTTCAGTCCCAAAATAACACCGGGCCTCAACAAACAGCGCGGGTCCCTCAAGCATGGCTCTCAATCCACCTCCCATTTTGCCTGATCCTCCTCCAGTTCCGCTCGCGATCATACCTTCAGAAAACAAGGATGTCGATTCATATACCTCTCCCGTTCCATCTCTATCAGACCGGGAAATCAAAATCAAAATCCCCACACCTTCATGGGAAAATAGCCACCTGACTGTTCTTATGTGGCTGCCTGGGTTGCCCTGCGTTCCTGATCCTTCCCAGCAGTTCAAGAACCTACGAATAGACGTTCCCACTTTGGGAAAAAGACGAAGTCTCTCCTTTCTTTAGGATCCACCACTCCTTCGACCACCCCGGTCCTTCATTCCACAGTTAAAATGAACACCCTCGGCTACATTGCTATCTGTAAGCGGGTAAACCAAGTACAAGATCGGTACGTAGCCGCCTTTGCCATATGCTTGTCCGCATCTCCTGTTCTCTTCTTGGTACATGCCCTCATCTGATGCTAAGCACAGATTCCGTCTTCCGGCCACCTTCCCTCACCTTCTCCTTCGATGCTCCATCAGCTCCATCTTCTTGTGCCAGCCGTTCCTTGTGATCCTCCAGCAGGTCGGCCCTAGGGGGGAGCTTTCAAGCTATCATGCCCCCTGCTACAATAATATTTCGCCTCCTGACCATGTCACACTTCACTAGATTAACCTTTCATCCTCCATTTTCTGTTCGAAACAACTCGCCAGTTTTGACCCTTGCCATTCCCGACCATGTGTTGTCGGCACTTTTTCATCTATAGCCTTCTTGGAAGGTACTCCCAAGGACCACGTCGTCTTGACCCAGTTCCGGGTAACAAGGATATCCCTTCTGATATAACATGCGCTAGGGCACCTTTTCAGTCGTAGTCATCTACGATCCGGCCCGCCCCCGTCTTCACGGACCTACCTTCGGTCTTGCCTCTGGCCTTTCTTCCGGTATATTACCAATCCAAAAAACTGCTCATATTTTCTAGCACCGGCCAGAACTTAGGATACCTCGGAATGCAACACCTTTCTAAGACCAATACACTACCTCGGTTTCCTTCCAGACCGAGTCTGCCATTCTT
The DNA here is from genome assembly GCA_023313725.1 of Lithobius niger. Classification (NCBI taxonomy): domain Eukaryota; kingdom Metazoa; phylum Arthropoda; class Chilopoda; order Lithobiomorpha; family Lithobiidae; genus Lithobius; species Lithobius niger. The sequence continues at coordinate 26,286 of JAHWFP010235601.1, forward strand.
TCCAGTACTAGGCTAGGTTAGGATAGTTTTGTTGCCTTCTTCAATGATGATAAGAAATAATAATGCACGTCTTGTTGCTGTGACTTTGTCCCTTCTACGATCCCTAAGGGTTCCAGTCACCTATGGCAGTTTTTCTCCTTTACCCTGGAACCTGTTTGCGTGTTCCGATGGACCTTTCCACATCCAGTCCGGTTCCGTTAACCGATGCCTCCGATGCGCCTTCATCGACCAGTTTACACAACAAACCTTCCAAGACCTACAGGAACATATTGTACCCCTCTATTCCGGTTACCTGTAGGTTCGTTGAGTCAAGTTGACTTCAGGGTAGCCAGTCCGTAGCCAGGGCGCCCGAACAATGTCTTCATCTTCTGGGCAAAAGAAGCTGACACTTATCCATCTCAAACCCTCACCTTCCTTGTGCCAGCCGTTCCTTGTGATCCTCCAGCAGGTCGGCCCTAGGGGGGAGCTTTCAAGCTATCATGCCCCCTGCTACAATAATATTTCGCCTCCTGACCATGTCACACTTCACTAGATTAACCTTTCATCCTCCATTTTCTGTTCGAAACAACTCGCCAGTTTTGACCCTTGCCATTCCCGACCATGTGTTGTCGGCACTTTTTCATCTATAGCCTTCTTGGAAGGTACTCCCAAGGACCACGTCGTCTTGACCCAATTCCGGGTAACAAGGATATCCCTTCTGATATAAGATGCGCTAGGGCACCTTTTCAGTCGTAGTCGTCTTCGATCCGGCCCGTCCCCGTCTTCACGGACCTACTTTGTTTTTTATGCCCGTGACAAAGTCTGTTGAGTGCATAAAAAACAGGTAATGGAGATTTTCCAAGGCAAGGCTGGTTGAAGATAGTTTTTGTTGCCCCACAAAAAATATACATTACCTTTTTTAAAGCAATTCTCTTCTCCAAATGCTGTTTAATCTAGAGAAATTAAATCGAAGATATCCTTCCGCGTCGCTACCTGCTGCGCAGCCTCCTCATATATAAACCGAAGCAGAGCATTATGCTCCTCTACGACACACACTGTTTACATTGCTCCTCAGTGAAGAACTCTGTTCCCGGTTGCCTCTACGGTTACCGATTACCCTCCGATTACCTGGTCATGCCTAGAGCGAAGGGCACGCCCAAGGAACGATCTTCGATCCGCCCTCCACGCTCTGCCTCTCCAGTTCCCTTGACGCAACCGGCTTCTGAAGCCGTTGAGGTCTTAGAACTCACGGCGAATCATGAGCCTCCCGATTCCCAGTTGCCACTGGAGAATCCCTTTCTTTCCGAACTCTCGGTTTCCCTCCAACCGCATGATACGGTTACTTCTTCCCCGTTTCCATGCAGTCAACTGGCCCCACAGCGGAACCTACATTCCCTCAGATCTTGCTCGTGCTAAAGAAACTTATGCCAGACTAAAACTGCAAGTCAAGACTCGCAGAGCTGCTGCCAAGGTGGCATCTTCTTCTGCTCACCTCATGCCACCGGACTTGTCTTCTCATTCATCTCACATCGCTGACGCAATCGGTTCCCCATTTCTATTTTGACTCATGTAGTCCATGGTATTTTATGTGTTATTATTATGTGGCAACCTTTGAGTGATGTATCTAGGCTGGCTGACGAACAGGTATAAAAACCAGTTTGCGAAATGGTCTCACCTAAGGCAGAAAGAAGAGTTTGGATGGGGTGTCGCCCGTTAAAGTTGTTTTGCAGTGTTCCTGACATCAATGACTATAGGATTTGTATTCGCTGCACGCAAAGTTTGGCTTGCCTCCGAAATCGAGTTGTAAACTTAGGAATTCTGCTGATCATTGAATGGTATTACAGGTTGTTGGATGTGAACGATTTTCAGGTAAACATCAGTGCTGGATTGGATTTTCCATGCATTGAATAAATTAATGTCTAATGGTTCCTTCCTAAACGATCAAACAGAGCGAACCAAAGGCACCACTGTTGGTGACAGTTTGGCTCGTTCCCTGCTAATATCCGTGTTGATGCGGCTTGATTGACGTCAACATCGTCAGCGATGAATCTGTTTCGTCAAAATTGTTAGCTCGCGCATGCTCAAACTTTCACCCCAGCAAATCACCTCCCTGAGATGGTTTGCAATTTGGTATTGCTCTTGCCTGTCACATCTATTAGCCAATCCTGGTCAAATCCATTAGCCAGGTCTGGTAGTGGTGAATGTATGACGTATCGAACACTCTGCTGAGCTGCATTGTAGTTTAGGAAGGTACTGAACGGCTGACGCAACAGCACCTTGCACGCGCGACGTCAAGTTTGGAGCCAAACTGTCACTAACAGTGGTGCATTCTGTTTGCTCTGTTCGGTGCTTTATGAAGGTACTGCTTGTTGTGGTGTGGGAACTTGGTGACTGGGAGCTTGCACTGATGAGAAGCTGCAAAACTGAAGAACGTAAAGTGATGAGCTTCCCATTCGTGAAAGTCTCCAACAAATACAGTTTGGTTCCTGACAAATGAAACTCGTACTGGTTTAGTTTGTTGACAGTTTTCTGCTTTTGTAGGCCGCCACCTGCGACATGTTGTTCGGAGGCGAACATTATTTGGGGGAAGGTGGGGTGCCACGGGTTTGTCCTGGCGTCTTGTACGTCCTCTGCCTCTGTGACTGCCGACCTTGCGGCCACGGTCCACAGGAGTTCTCAATCAGTTCCCTCCCAAACATCGCCATGGCAGCAGCAAGCCAGGGAAGCAGCACACCAGGCAGGAGCGTGGGACGAGCTTGTCACATCCAACTCACCCATCAGTGCTTGTAATGCGATGTGTGACAACAGAAGTAAAGCTGAGTAGCCATGCAACCAGTGATCCTTGAATCGTTCCTTACTTAATCAGAGATGTGGCTCCGAAGTAGCCCCACCTCAAGATGTATGTAGCAGTGTCCAGATTCATCTGATCACTGACAACCAGACCTTAAAATGGGTCTTTCAAAGCACGCCACGCCATCAAGCTTCAGACCAATGACTAACGGTACCTTCCTAAACAACCAAACAGAGCGAACCAAATGCACCACTGTTGGTATCAGTTTGGCTCATTCCCTGCTAATATCCATGTTGAAGAGGCTTGATTGACGTCAACATCATCAGCGATGAATCTGTTTGGTCAAAAGTTACGTCGCGCATGCTCAAACCTTCACCCCAGCAAACCACCTCCCTGAGATGGTTCGCAATTTTGGCATTGCTTTCGCCTGGTCACATCTATTAGCCAATCCTGGTCAAATCCATTAGCCAGGTCTGGTCGCGGTGAAGGTATGACGTATTGAATACTCTGCTGAGCTTGTTGAGCTGTATTGTAGTTTAGGAAGGTAGTGAACGGCTGACGCAACATCACTGCGCATGCGCGACGTCAAGTTTGGAGCAAAACTGTCTCTAATAGTGGTGCGTTCTGTTCGATATGTTCGGTGCTTTAGGAAGGTACTGTAAGAAGTCATACACTGAGGTGGAAAACGAAACGTCTTTGCAGATACCATTTTGCATTACCCTGCACCCAAAGAATTGGGTGACGAGGTGACTAAAAGACCACAGCAAAACGAAGAGGAACCCGCAGACTCGCCCGCAACAGAAGCAATGGTGAAAGACACCCTCGCAGATCACCTTAAATCGCCCTCCTACCTGATACTTCACATCAGCGAACAACCAATCACGGACAGGCAACAGATCCTAGATGGACAGCAGAAGAAGAAGAACATCTCTGGGATCATCTGGACTCTTACTCGACCAGAACAAGCAGGAAAACACGTAAAGCACAATTACATACCTACTTAACACCAAAAAGCTCTACACCAGGTACGATGAGGGATTCCTTTACTACGTGGATCCCACTGCAACCGACAGAGGATTACCAGAGTAAGCACGGAGGTTGTACATCCCAAAAGATCTTCGGCACACATATTTGCACAGTTGCTATGACCATAGACAGGCAGTGCATCTAGGAGTGTCTAAAACCATGCAGCGTCTACGCACCGTCGCACACTGGCCACGGATGTTCGGAGATTGCAACAGCTACGAAAAGTCACGCCATGTATGTCAAACAGTCAAGACGGCACAACTCAAGTGCGCTGGCACCATGCAACTAGTGATCTCCTCGTATAATTTTCAAACGCTTGGGATAGAATACGTAGATTCACTACCAGAGTCAATGCGTGGAAACAAGTTCATCTTTTTCATGATGGACTATTTTACAAACAAAACCTTCCTAAACGACCGAACAAAACGCAACACTGTTAGAGACAGTTTGGCTCCAAACTTGACGTCGCGTGTGCGCAGTGATGTTGCATCAGCTGTTCTGTACCTTCTGAAACTGCAATCACAGCTCAGCAAAATCAACAAGCTCAACAGAGCAATCGTTACGTCATACCTTTAACGTGACCAGACGTGGCTAATTGATTGAACTAGGCTAGGCTAATGGATATCACCAGGTGCTAGCAATGCTAAATTGCAAACCATCTCGGGGTGGTGGTTTGGAGTGGTTGCCAGTGGTGGAGCCTTTGAGCATGCGTGAGGAACCAGAAACAGATTCATTGCTGATGATGGTTGACGTAAGCAAGCCACATCAACACGGGTATGTAGGGAATGAGCTGAACTGTCACCAACAGTGGTCCGTATGGTTTGTTCTGTTCGGTACGTACTGAATGTATGTTTGGTTGGTTCCGACCAAAAATTCAATGGCCAAGACAGCAGCTCTCAAGCTTTACGAAGTCTTCATGATGCAACACGGATCTCCAGAAGTCATCATCTCTGACAACGGTGCTGCATTTGTCTCAAAAGTTTCACCAACCTGCTGGCGCTAACCAACACGAAACATCACAGAACCACAGCGTATCCCCTCAGTCGACACTACTGAATGAACTCTTCGCACGTTGAAGGGCTGTTTATGCACATTCATTCAAAATCACGAAGAATTATGGGGATCTCTACTTCCAATGTTGCGGTTTGCCATGAACACACCGGAGGGACGCCCCTCATGTCAGCACGGAGAGACGCCACATTTCATGATGTACACAGGCCCGGGAACACCACTGAGTGCCATCAGTCTTCCAGGCAAGCCGAAGGAAATGACTCCAGAGGTGTACGCAGAACACCTTCAGGAACAATCAATCAAGGTGAACAATCTAGCAGCCGCCAATCTCGCAGAAGCAGCTCGAGCACCAAAATCAGCTACAATAAACTCCACAGGAAGGTATCGTACGAGCCAGAGGTCTTGCTCAAGATACACAATCACATATAGTCAAACGCTGAGAAAGGCAAGATAAGCAATCAAGTCTTGTCAGATGCTGAGAAGGGTATCGCTCTCAACCCATCTACAAAGCCCCATACCAGGTTATTTGCAAGATTTGCCCTGTAACCTATCAAGTGGCACCTGTTGCTGATGCAGCCAAGACACAAACTATCAACATCACCGACATGAAGTAGTAGTAGCATCCACTGATCATGTACTGGATTGGCCCTCCAGCACCAGATCCGGACAAAGAGGAGGTCAGTCAGGAGACGACGAACCCACTGGCATCCCCGACGACCAATCGGATCCAGACGTGCCAGCGAACAAACAGGGAGACTCTACTTCGACAGAAGACGACTCCGACCCAGAATGGAAAGCCTCCAACGATGCTGATTACACGAAAAAAAACAACATGATTAGAAATAACTAAATGAGAAGAAAAAAGCAAAAAATTATTGGCGGCGGCCCATATCTTCAACGTCTCGCTTGACAATGGAATTCTGCCTCAAGATTGGAAGGATGCCACTGTAGTCCCCATTTTTAAAAAAGGCGATATTAATGAATGAACCGCTGAACTACAGACCCATTAGTCTCACCAGCATGGCAGTCAAGGTCTTGGAGAAAATTGTCAGTAAGAAAATTGAAACCGTCCTCGTGAACATAAATTGGAAAAATACGTCCCAACATGGGTTTACTAAGAAAAGGTCTACTTTTACCAACATGCTTGAGGGGCTTACAATAAAATAAACACTGCAATCAATGACAATGTCTCGTATGACGTCGTTTATATTGATTTCGAGAAGGCCTTTGACAAAGTTGACCACCAGAAACTTATCTATAAACTCAGTCATGCTCTCCCTAATAACAAAATCGTTAACTGGGTTAATAACTTTCTTTATAACAGAAGATTTAGGGTGAGAACTGAAAACTAATTTTCTAACTGGACTTCCATCACTAGCGGGGTCCCACAAGGCAGCGTCCTCTCCCCACTACTTTTTAACATTTATATTGCTGATCTTACAGAGCAGTTAAGTAGTGACGGATTTCAGTTTGCCGACGACATGAAGGCTCTCAAAATCCACCACAGGGAACAAGATGGAGCGGAATTGCAGAACGATCTGGACAAGATTGCTAATTACTGTGATACTTGGTCTATGAAGATTAATAACAGCAAATGTGCCGTTCTCCATGGTGGTCATCAAAATTTCAAGCAGCAGTACTATTTACATAATGTACCCATTCAAAGTAAAGAATCCGAGAAAGACCTTGGGATCTTCATAATCATGATCTGTCCTGGACGGAACAATGTAACAGTGTAGCCAAGAAAGCTAACCGTACCATCGGGCTCTTCAAGAGAACCTTTAGGAAAATTCCAGCTGATAATTTTGGGATTATCTACAAAACGTATGTAAGGTCCATTATTGAATGCTGCAATTCTATTTGGAGTCCCAACCTGAAAAAACACCAGACAATTCTCGAACGTGTACAGTGAAGAGCTACTAGGCTAGTAAATGGAACTAGAGGTATGAGCTACGAACAAAGGTTGGCCATGCTCAAGCTGCCAACCCTTGAGAAAAGAAGAAAACGCTGTGATTTGATCGAGTGCTTCAAAATTATGAAGGGGTACTATGACCTGGACAAAAATAACTTCTCGATGCCTTCGAAGTGTGTAAGTACCAGAGGTCACAACTCCAGAATTTTCAAGCCGCAAGCAAGGGTGAACACTGTGAAATCCTTTTTCACTCATCGTGTGATTGACGATTGGAACTCTGCTCCAGAGTGTCGTTGACGCAACGTCGATCAACACTTTCAAAAACAGACTGGAAAAAATCATTTAGTTTGTAACTTGTAGTTTTATGATGGTTTTATTGAGAGGGAGCATATAAGCAGAACGCTTCCTGCTCTCGATTTACATATTACATATTACATATGCTATGCTGGATACAATTCTTTGTTCACAGCTGGGCTGTTCTGACATGGTCCACCAAGACCAGACAGATAAGCTTTGCCGGGATGCTGCTGACACTGTACACAGTGCTGCTGCTTTTCTCGGCCCATTTCGTGAGACTGAAAAGGTTAATGACTTTGTATTCCGTGACCTGTCCACCCTTTATCTTGTAATCCTTGACTTGGAAACCACCGCAGGAGAAAATACAACATTGCAGGATGGAACAGGTATGTGAAGGCCTCGTATGAATTGGCTAGGCAGGCTTTCCTGGTGTGGAGGTTGAATGCAGTCAAAGGCAAGAGTGTCTGTGGGTTGAAATGTGTCAGTTGCGCACAGTTTTCAGCAGCAACCTGAGACAGTGCATACGAAATGAAGCGAAAATACGTGCTAATATTCTCGCTGCTAGACTGACCACAAGTGGTTTTGATGCTTTCCGGGATGAAGGTACGAGGAGGACCAAAAATTGCACACGTAGTGCAGGCAGCGTTGAAGGCGTAAAAGATGATAAGGGAATTTCGGGTTTGTGGGCAAACTCATATTACAAGGTGTTCAATGAAGTGCTGGCGATTGCTGATCATATTGCCGAAATTAATAACTAATTGGCCACCACAGAGGGAGCTGTACCGTCTTTCACCCTACCACTGGTGTAGGATGCATGTAAGCGTTTGCTCAATAGTAAAGCTCCAGGCTGGGATGGAGTACAGAATGCACATGTAAAATTTACATCACCCAAGATACTGGAGGCTCTTTCTCCATCTGTTTAATGCCATGGCTAGTTGGCTACCCGCTGCTGGATGCTTTCCGCTATATCCGAAATTGTAATATTACCCGTAGTGGAGCTGAAACCTGGGGACTTAAAGGGACATAAATCGCAGTTGGCTTTCCTGCATGACTCAGTTTTGCGACATTAGTTCAAACGTATGTAAATGTTGCCAACACATTCATTTTATTTATTTTTTCTTGCGTGCAAGGTGATTTTGCGACGTTAACTGTAACCTGTGTAAATGTTGCAAACGCTATTCTCAACGGGTCGCACAATATACCGGAAGGATCTTCGTCCTTTTAAGTATCATCAACAACTATCGCCTCATTGTGCTTGCCACCCATTTTCTCAAAAATCTTCAAGCAGGCCATTGCTACTTCCTTGACCAATTGCTTCCATACTGGAGACAACCAGTTTGCCTTTTTAAGCCCAAGCATGGTACCAACCAACCTATTTTTATATTAAAAGAAACTGTGAGATTTGTCTGGCTGGGAAAAATTCCTACGTTCGCTGCTTTCCTTGACCTCACCAACAGTACATTCCTAAAGCACCGAATAGAGCGAACAGAATGCACCACTGCTAGAGACAGTTTGACTCCAAACTTGACGTCTTGCATGCACAGTGAAGTTGCGTCAACCGTGCACTACCTTCCTAAACTACAATACAGCTCAACAAGCTCAGCAGAGTATTCAATACGTCATACCTTCGCCGCGACCAGACCTGGCTAATGGATTTGACCAGGATTGGCTAATAGATGTGACCAGGCGAGAGCAATGCCAAATTGCGAACCATCTCAGGGAGGTAGTTTGCTGGGGTGGAGGTTTGAGCATGCGCAAGGTAACAGTTTTGACGAAACAGATTCATCCCTGACGATGTTGACGTCAATCAAGCCGCATCAACACGGATATTAGCAGGGAATGAGCTAAACTGTCACCAACAGTGGTGCGTTTGGTTCGCTCTGTTTGGTCGTTTAGGAAGGTACCGCAAGGCTTATGATCATGTCAACCACAGCACCCTTTGTCACCTTCTCATCAAACGATGGTTCTTAGGTGGTACGTAGGTGCTTTATGGCATAGCTTTGTACACAACAGATGTTCGTGAGATGGGGCACCTCAACATTGGAAAGATTTGGTGTGCCAAATAGTGTGCGACAGGGAGGTGTGCTTTCCCGACTGCTCTTCAATGTATACATTAGTGAACTACTCGAGAAGTTAAAAGCAGTAGATGCGGGATTCCTCATCGGTGGCCACAAATTCAATCACCTCTGCTATGCTAATGATCTGGCCCTCCTGTTTCCTTCTGCTAAAGGTCTTCAGCTCCTCCTTAACTGCTGTGAGGAGGTCGGTTTGGCCCTTGATCTTAAGTTCAACGCAACCAGCTGAGCTGTGAGGGCAGGCCTGGTGCTGCGCACGCAATCTGTCCAATCATGATATGCCTGAGCTCTGCACCCAGAGGAGAACTGTACGTTCCTTATCAAATTGAGGGAAGGTAAACCAGAAATGCGAGTCCCTCTCTTCATCATCTCCACAAGCACATTGAGAATTTGGAAAGGCGTGAATACGTGACAGATGGCTCTTCAAGAAAAAATCTCCCGTGGAGAGCCGGCGGAATATGGCGAATTCAGCCCAGCGTCCCATCCCGTTAGAATTATCAAATCAGTTAGGGGCTTAGCTGGAACTGCTATTGACGATTTATGGTGTTTTCATTCCCTAAATGATATGATATCCATTAAGAAATGTCCTCCATAATATTTCCTGGATCCACTACTGTTAGTATGTTTTTCCCTGCTCACTGCAATCTTCTACATGACTTTGAAACCCCTACAGATGCGCTGTCTGGTGAAAATCTTCTGTACGTTGACAAGGTGAAGTACCTTGGAACTGTCATTGTCCGCTCCTTGAAAGATGATGCCGATGTTCTTAACCAGAGAAGGAATTTCTGCATAAGGGCAAACACCATTCGCAGATGGTTTCTTGGATGCAGCTGGGAAGTCGCGGCCACGGTATAGACAGCGAATATGTCTCAGATTTACGGTATTGACCGCTGGTCGAACTGTTATGCTCGCTGTTTAAATAGTTTGAGAGTCTGCTACAATAATGGCCTCAGATTTATGCTTCGCCTGCCAAGTTGAAGCAGTGCTAGCATGCTATTTGCTACCCTAGGTGTAGGCAGATTCGGCGAAATTCTCAGACAAAGACCCTTCGCTTTCCTGGGTAGACTCTACACCTCTCACAACCTAATTGTGAGAGCAGTTGTTGACTCAGGCCTCCCGTCTATTCAAGAAACTCTCTCGCTATTGTGGGGTCTGCTCGAGTGGAAGACTTAGGTTTTTCGATTTCCTTAATGTGTAAAGTAGTGTCTTTTTGTAGGTTTATGTAGACCCAGGTGGTCTGAAATAAAGTTTATTATTATTATTATTAATATTAGTTCCCAATTATCAACAGAAAATTTTCTAGACGCCACATTTTAAAACGGAATTTAAGCAAGAGATTGACTAACGGTAAGTAAATAGAACTTTGAGGGCCGTACTTAATGTGGATGATCGAGAAAAATAGCTTTGGGAAGAATGTGCTTTTAAATTAGTACAAGAATTGTTGGATTTTTTGGCTTCATGTCTTTTTTTTTTTATTTGACAGTACTAAAAAACAATGTAGGGAAGTCGTTTTGGGATATATTATTTCTCAACTTTATGATCTAGCCATGGTAGTGCTATAGTAGTGCTTTTGGTTGTAGCCACAGATTAGAGAACAACCGGCGGTTGTTCTCTAATCCGTGGTTGTAGCGTGTACGATAATGACGTCATCGCTACAGCTTACGACGCGCCTTTGTGACGATCCCAAAGCTCACTGAGGTAAGCTTTTTCAGTCGCTCGTAGTTGGCCTTGGGTGCATCGGAATTGTCGGAAGATGGAGCCACTAGTAAGTGTCATGGCCGCCTTGGAATGAAAAAAGAAGTGGTCTCGTTGAGGTTGTTGTTTCTACCGAAGTCTCGAAAAGAAATGCCAAATTTAAATCAATTGAAGGAATCATTTATTAGAAGCTGGGTTCTTTCCCAAGGTAATCGGTGTGAAAAATTTGGTAAAACAGAAATATGAGCTGCGTCACTCGAAAGGGGGCGAATGTGACAAAATGTATGTGTCGTGTTTGGAATTTGGTGTATGTGTAGGCTGTTTAATGTCAAATTTTTTAATCGTCCGATACACGTATACTTGCGATTTCATGGTTAGCTTCCCATACCGTAGTAATATCGGTTGATATAATTATGCCATAGTATTGGTTTGTTTTGGCAGGTTATGTAAAGGATTGTAACTTGCCACTGTCGAAAAATGCATGTTAAAAAACGTGTTTTGTATTGACATAACTGGATTTATAAACTCCCTCTTTTCACGCAACCTTAATTTGGCACACATTTCACAAACTTGCATGTTCTTAAAAATCCTGGATCTGCTTCGTATTATTGACATTTCCCATGCCTGGATGGAAGCTTCCAGATCTCAACACGCAGGGGTAAATCAAAACTAGGAATATGGGGCAAGTCATTTTAAAGGGTGCATGTTTTAGCTTGGACTAACTTCTCTCTTTGAGATGACGAGTCACTACCATAGCCGCTGTACACAGCCCATTTACCCGATACTGTTAGGAGACTAGCAGCGCAACCTAGCGTCATGGGAGATCGACACGACACCGACAGTGGAAGGTCTCTACAGACACATTTTGTCCAAGTTTCCTTCCTTGGCTGATTGATATTCCGATAGCCTACATCATTTGAGTCAAACATAGCAAAATAAGAATTGACATGCACCACAAACAATGAAGAGAAAAAGTCTCCACTTGAATTATTTTCCGTGGAAAGGCACCAACAAGCGTGAAAAAACACTCAAGTTGGCTTACGTCCACCTTCATCAGAAGTAAAAGTCGTAGAAAAGCGGTACTACGATCACGTTGTTGGAGCATTCAGTTGAATTTCGTGCAGCACCAGGAGTGTCAGCCCTGATGCTGCGACGAATTCAACCTGAACGCTCCAACATTGTAATCGTAGATTCGCTATGGACGATCTTGGTTGTTATCACTGGCTTGTTCTGTAACATATTTCTATAAGTTATCATTTTCCATTTTGAAAACTGGAACGTGGCAGCGTTATTCCATGTCACAACGGTGGCAGCGAATGGAGTCTTATGGAATTAATGCTTTCAGAATAAAAATGAACAGATTTTCAACAACCATTCCAACAGATTTAGTGCTATTCTTTTCCGGATATAAAGAATTTTCGGTTTTATCGTAAGGAACTTTTTTCACTGTCGCTTGATGTTCTTTGTAAGTGGTATCGTTCTTTGTTAAGGATTCCTCTCGAGCTTTTCGGCTGTGTGAAGTCGTGGTATCAAACGCCAAGCCCTTTTGCCAAGCTAATCCCACCGAGTAATAGTTCGAAGGTAACGAAATATACGAAAATTGCTTACTGCGCAATTTTCAATTGTTTTATTTAACGTTTAAGGTATAGTCGGTGAGATTAACTTGGCGAAAGAGCTTGGCGTTTGATATCACGACTTCAAACGGCTGAAAAGCATGGCGGAAATCCTTGACAAGTTTTGTTTTGGGGTAGATATCAGATATTTTTGGTTCAAATTTGTGATGTCCTAGGCGGGGACACACCTTAGCCCAGCGTGGGCACCAATGGTAATAAACACACGGACTACCAGAGTGTAGGCTACAGCTGATAAGACAGCGAACTTCCTGTTTACTTCTCTTTAAATACAATTATAACAGGAAGTCATGTGATGCAACTTAATACAATATATAATTATAGAAGAGCCTATTAGTAGTTAAAGGGGTATCTTGGTAGGGTTAACATATTGACATGAAATTGATGGCTGCCATTGTGGAGCACACAAGTGACGACTCCACAAAATTGATGAAATCCATTTTTTAAAGTAAATAAATGATATGGAAACGCCAATCTAGTTTTCTGGTTATTTTTTTTTTTTTAGGCTTTTGTTGCATTTTGAGGACAGCAGTCATCTTTTTCATATGATTAGTATTTCTTATTAGTACTGCAGAGTGCAGATGCACAGATTTATTTAATGTTCAGTTTGGGAAGGTTGCATAATAACAATGTTTAAAACAATGTAAATTAAAAAAACAATCAATTCGGGCGGTAGAGGTCTCTAACCCCTAAGCCACTTAAGCAATTAGAAGAGAAGAGGCCTTATGAAAAGGGCACATCTCCGTGGCAATACCCATAGCTGAGAACCAGCTTTATTCACCACGTGGAAGAATTTATTTTCGTGATACAATAAAGCGGTACCAGTAGTTAGTAATTAGGCAAATATCAAGGTTATTCACTTCATTTTTTCAACAAGAAAATGTTAAGCTGTGTCACTAACAGTGACTTTTATGTTGTCAGGCGACCAAAGTTTCCCTATTAAGCAAGTTTCAGCCTTATCTGTCACATTGTTATTTATCCTCACATGCCTGAAAACAGCCAAATTACTTTAGCTATAAAGACACAACGTGTCTAGTAGTCACCATGCTCATATATATTTTATCTGGATAGGTGTTATCGTTTATCGTCTTGATCTTTGTTAGTTTTGCGTAATTGAACAGCTACATTAAAGAATTCCTAACGGTTTTTACTTTGAAAGTTCATGACACAGTTTTTAAAAGAAACTACACAGAAAACGCACACAATTTCAAAACGAGGGAATACCTATACAGTATCCAGCGAATTTTCGACAGACGGGATCGTCTGG
>JAHWFP010235602.1:0-60900 GCA_023313725.1 Lithobius niger
GCTTTTCTTTAAAATGGGAAACCATTTAAGTGTATCTTGTGACTTGTAGCTTTAAATGCTATAAAATATTTTTTGCTTGACAACGGGATGAAAAATCCCGAAACGTCCCATTTTACTGTATAAATGTGTACTTGCTGGCTTCTTAACACGTTGACTGCTTTTAGTGCTTTTATTCTTTCATTAATTTCATTAACGCATTACCTCTTATCTTAGTTTACTGACGAGTAGGAACAAAATGTATCTAAAATCAGAACCCCCCCCCCCCAAAAAAATAAAAAGATACGTGTCCAGCCGCTGAAGAAGGAAAACAAATTCCACTGATTACTGCGTAGTTATTTGCGGTACCTCTGAATGGGACTTAAATTTAAATATTTTAAGTTGAAAAAAAAATGGGGATGTGCGCAACTGTTTTGGGGGAGGGATGTATAACCATGTAGGGAACCAAACGTTTCTAATCGCCATGCTTGGGTCAGCTATAACCAGTTTTCCCCTGCATTTATTTTGGATGGGAAATTAATACGGTGTCAAATAAATAATTACCTCTTTTCGTTTGTTTTTTACAAGGGTTAATGAATTTCCGTGGAAATGATTACCCGTACACCAATTTATTCCAAAGTTACCTAGTGGTCGACAGTGCAAACAATCAAACAACGTGAGTATCCATTTATTTCACTGTTGTATTTTTGTTGGTGATCGAATGCAGGGTTGAATTCCAAGATAATTGTCTTGAACATTATTGTTTTGGGAGGCTTTTATTGTTTTTACTAACCCAAGGTAGCACAAGGACTGTTAAAGTACTTTTTTGCCCCTTGGGGTGCTGCAGGACGATTGAGGCCACTAAGCCTACGTAGGGGGCAAAGCAGAATCGCGTCATAAACCTGGGGGGTAGGGGCAAATCAGTATGTGCAATGCAGGGAAGCCCACCAAGGTGAAGTGATGAACACGTTATGTCCGAATCACTGTTGCATCCTAATAGTTCTCTGCCATCCACACTTTGTTCAGCCGTATAAATCCTGCTTTTAGCGATACTTCACTTCAGTGTTTTGTGCATATCGGCGTACGTTTATGTTCCTTAAAGGTGCCTATTCACCGAGTAACAGGTTGCAGCATCTAGCGCTGTCTACCATTATTTAGTTCTATGTAGCACTTGATTTCAACAAGCGAAAGAATGCGCAAAAGGAATTTCTTTTTACACAACAAACTAGCCACTGTGCATCCACTTGCACCTGGGAGCAGGCGGTCAAGGTTAACGATACCACTGTCACTAGATGGCGCCCATCTAGCGGTTCAAAATCTGGGTTTCAACACGGTTGATATAAACGGTTGATGAAAGAGCGCCCGTGATGTCGTTAGGCTTAACTTTACCGCTAGCCTTCTGGTGCACGTGGGCGCACCAACTTTACACTCAGTAATTAAGAAGGCACGTGGGTTGTTTGTTGTGTAAAAAGAAATTGTTTGTGTGTTCCTTCGCCTGTTGAAACTAAGGGCTACACAGCGCTAGATAGCAGCAAATGGCTTAGATGCTGCAGCTTGTCGTTTTGTGGCAATCCCCCTTTAAGTTTCAAATTTATTTTGTCCTTATCTTAAATTGTTAACGATATATTTCTGAACACCTTAAAAGTGACCAAAGGTGCCCCTACATTGGGGCTATTGGGGCTCAAGTCCACTCCCTCCCCCGAGGCTTGGTTGCCCTTCTTACGCAGAAAACAAAAAAATGTTGGGAAAAAATGCTGCGAACGTAAAATGTTAGCTTTCCTTTCCACATGGCAAGGGATGAGTTTTCCCCAGTGCACGTGTCACGCGATTTCGTGTCGTTGATTGTATAGGACGCGTCCCCTACGCTACACCTATCCTTCATGTCTAGTGTAGAAGCACTTGTCGTGTTGGTAGCCATTTCCAACAGTCCATTCAGTATCTACGGCCGGCAGGCAGCAACTCAGGACCTACGATTTAGAAGGTGTTTTGAGGACACTAAAGGGGGAAATGTAGTTCTACATCACTTACCGTACAGGTGGCTTGGCGATTTTGCAGCTGCTGCCATCTTGCTTGGATGTGTGATTCGCTCATCACGACCTGAGGCGAAAACACTATCACACAGTGTTGTCCGCTAAAAAAAAAAGCACTAAAAACTAACTAAGTGGTTCTCAGGAGCGCCCGCATGGGTTTTTTTCTTAGTACATTGTCTTAAAGAAAAAAAGTACCAATAACATATCGGCACTTCAACCAAAGATTACCTGCAGCTGATAGCCACATCAGCTCTTTACTCCATTCACATGATCGCCTATAAGAAACGAATGTTTGGATCGTTCCGAGGCATGTCACAACTAAAAACTTGGAACCAAAGAATGACGTTTATCAAATGTGCAACTTTTGCACACGGACCCTGGCATTAAGACATAAATATTGTATTCGACAACAAAATGTAAGCTACTGATTTCGTTTTGTCTGGTAAAAAAAAAAAAGCCATCGCCCGCATCTGAAAAATCACGAATAAAACGTAAAAAAAAAAACAACGCTCACTCGCATCAAATTTTTTTTAGTACCACTCCCGAGAACCACTTAATTATAATGTCCGCGGCCTATCTTGAGTTCTCCGCAGAACAAACACAAATAATCGATTGTACGTTTTCAGTAGCAGAGCGCCTTGTTGATATCCAAGATGGTTACAAAACAATGGCGGCTATCGATTAAAAGCACCCCATCCAGGAAGACGTAGCCGCTCATAAAATACTTGCAGGACTCAAAGATGCACCGCGCACACAATAATTGTTAGCAGCCTAACACAGGCACGCATTGTTTTGCTATTTCACTGATTCTGAGCGATGGGTTATACCGAGACAAGTTTAACGCCCAGGCCAAGTGTTGACAACGTGGGCTTGGCCATTCTCACACAATTTTATGCAAAAAAATTGGTTTAGCATTACATTACAAATAATTATTGTCAGTGTAAGGCTTTCTCGTCATAGTTGCAAAAAACTAATGATGCAAACGTACGATATGGGCTTTCGGTCATTACTTGTTAGCCAGGGAACGGGCTGCATCGTTATCTTTATAGAAATCGAAAGTAGTCAACCAGGAATGGACCACGTTTCCGAGTGCGTTCGTGGTTTACTACTTTCGATATCTATAAAGCACAGGGGCTTGCCATCCGTCCCTCGCGCGGCTCGTGGATACAGACTCTATACATATAACGAAGTTTACATTTTTTTACGCTTAGATTTCAAAGTAAAAGATATTTACCGTTCCAATATCCTCGCAAATTGTTAAGTTTTTCTGGAGTTGGAGGGGTCTAGAACGACTGTCTTCATCAGGCTACCACATCACCGCTTACTTCCTCGTGATCGTTCGTCTGCTTCGTTCAAGGCCCGCTGAGATAGTAGCTGTGCTCCACTCCAGGCCGCAAATAACTTTTTTTACACGGGCCCTCTAGATCCCAGGCGTCTTCGGATCTCTGGCGTCATTCGGATCACATAACCTCGCTCCCAGAAGTTCTCTTCCCTCACACCAGCTGACAAATCATATGGTGGAAAACGGCGCCGATTTAAGTGAGCCAAAGCAAGATTAATTCCACCATTGGAACGCTATCTGCAATGCTATTTCACGAAATAATCGGGAGTTGACAAAAAACGATGTTGATTAGGAGCCTAACTTTGCACTGGTTAATTTTACGTATGTCAACAAACAAGCGGTCGCATTAAAATGAATGCACGCGTCACTGTCAATGTATTAACTACGTTTTGTTTCGCTAATCCAAGATTTACACGAGCTTCAATTGGCCACGTGTTAATTTAACTACAACCAGTTTTCACCTCGCCATGCTTTGATTGTGGAAAGTAATAGAACCAGAGGGGGTCGTCTCAAAACAAGCTTTTTGTGACGAGCCCCTGTGATTAGATCTGCCGAAATTACGAGACGCTTCTGTCTATTTAACCTTGGCGTCGGTTGGCGTGGTCCAACAGTTTTTCGTGTGATTTATGTGGTTTATTTCAAACACAAGTGGGGCTAAAAGAAACACTCGTCTTATTACTTTATTTTATACTAATTTAAAAAAAATTAAACGTGTTAATTCAGTATTTCACAACTATTTTGTTTGTTTGGCTGTTGGGCAGCTGAATTTGGATGGCTTGCCTGCGTTACTTGTTGTTGCCTAGCAACCAGTAGGCGAGAATGTGAATGATGCGTTGTGTTGCGAACCTGGTTTTTAAAAATATTTCTATACTGGAGTAAACGTTTTCTCACTTCACACTATGTTATGAGAGGAACCATAAATTATCTATCTTCAATGTTAAAATTATTTTATTTGTTTTGCGTAGTCATAACGTCTCGAAACGAGATCGCATCACATCATTCCCATTGAATTCAATGCAAATACGTGGATGTGCTCGATCGTCGCCAAAGTCTAGGTCCCTGCCCTAAGCTCGTAATATAGCACTGCAAATCATATGAAATATATATAGAAGCATCCTTGGCCCAAGTGAGTAGCAGCCAGTATGCGGAGCTAAATCGCACATTTTTGAACAATGAATCGACTTTATCGTAATATTTAATATTTCGCTCGATCGTTCATAGGTGTTAACATGTTTTTGAACAATCTCAGATCAACTACCGTACTCATTTGAACGAGCGTTCACGCGGGTTTGCCTACTAACCGCAATGCAGGAAGCCGGAGAAACGTCTTCAAGTTCATCTTCCCGTGAACGCGCGCAATGAGAAGTCGATTCATTGTTGAAAAAATATGTGCGGATTAGCTCTGAATACTGGTTGCTACTCACTTGGGCTGACTTGAATCGGTGCCGTTTTCCGCCATGTTTGATTTGCCAGCTAGTGTGAGGGCAGAGAACTTCTGAGAGCGAGGTTACGTGATCCGAATGACGCCGGAGATCCGAAGACGCCTGGGATCCAGAGGGCCCGTGTAAAAAAAGTTATTTGCCTCCAGGCCCGTCAGCTTTGTTTTAGTTAGCGAAAGACACGCCAGGAGCCGTCCCGTACCGTACGGCCTGAGAACCGAAGGGAATTGGTATATGAACGAATGTACGCGGGAGAAGCCCGTTCTAGGCGCAGCATCTCGCTAAGCTTCGTTTGATAATTATTCATCCTCTCTGTTTAAAGCGTAAAGGGTAGCGAAGTAAAATACGAAATTCAATAACGCATATAGGTAGTATACATTAATAATTGGTGTGTGGAAAGAAAGGATACTAAAAAAGAAATACTGTTCATTCTCTTTGGCTGGCTTCCTTTATCCAAACTGGCTAACTTGTATCATTTTTCGCGCACGGAATTTAAGGATGGATTCTTTCCAGCAGAGAAAGCCCGAAGTGCGTTCCAAAAGTGTTAGAAGTTAGCCTAAGTAGGCAGCTGATGGGAAAGAGCGGTTTTGGCTAATTTGTTTTTTCAAAAATACAGCCAGAAAGAAAGGGGAAAAAATTCATTCAGAGTGTTCAAACATAACAAACTAATCTTGCTTTTGTCTTCAGACTGTCCGCGTCTCCACTCCCTTTCATTACCTTTTTTCTCCATTATGGAAACGTGCCAGATACAATTAAACAGTTTTGTAGTAAAGGGATGGCAATGATGTTTGCCGCCACCCTTCCCCCTTCCCGAAACCTAAACGAACCAAAATGGAATGATTAACTTGTTATTCTAAATGATCGTAAATTACTTCAGCCTTCAAGGCTCCGTTACGGATTCAGCTGGGGAGTTGACATCACTCCCCCAGACCCTCTAGCAGGCTTTGTTAGTTTTTTTTTTAAACAATAAAACTGTTACCTGCTTACTAACATCATCCAAATTATCTATAACCGTAGGGTTAGAGCACAAGTTAGATTTTTCTATTTTATTTTCATACATATTTCTATGTGCACATGCTTTTCGAGAGGTAATATACAGAATAACGATATCTTTAATAAACAAGCGATGCCGGGTTTTGGTTTAGAATTTAAAGGCAAAATAATTTTTGCCTTTAAATTCTAAACCAATACCCGGCATCGCTTGTTTATTAGTGTTTAGTGTTCAAACTTTTCTTTTCTTGGAGGGAAAGGGAGGGGGGGGGGGGGGAAGAGGTGTATCTGTTACTTTTGTTACGTCGTCCTTGGTTAATTTTGTGTAGTTTTAATGATTTTATTATGTTTTTTATAGTACTTTGCATAAATTAAGACGGTGTCGTTTCTTATTCTCACGTTTGAAGGTACTTTACCACTGTACTTTCTTAAATTACTGAAAATTTCATTCTGTGTAACAGCATTTTGTAGCACTGGTAAGTATTTGTCGGGGAAGGATGTCACTGAACTAGTGCGAATTAAAATCGTGAAATATTTTAAGATAAAACAAATGTATTTTAAGAAATCCTTAAATTAATATTTTAAGCTATTATTTAAATGTAACAAACATAACATTTTATGTTAAATCTATTGTTTTAGACAGTCCCCAACAATGATTATCTGCTGGGTATAAGCATGCAGTTTAATGTATTATTTTGGATTAACGCAAACGTTCTTTCCAAAATGGAATACGGCTATCGGTCTCTCTCTTTTTTTATACTTCCCCCACCCCGCCTTCATAGAGTTCGCTTGTCCGGCTTGAACAACTCCCATTGGCCTGCAGGCCGTACGGTACTCAACGGCTCCTGGTGGCATTTTGATAACCTATGCAAAGCAACGCAATCGACTTCTACAGGAGTGGGCTTCTCCTGCATACAATTCGTTCAGATACCAATTCCCTTCAGTTCTCAGGCCGTACGGTACTGGACGGCTTCCTGGCGTGTCTTTCGCTAACTAAAACAAAGCTGACGGGCCTGGAGTGGAGCACAGCTACTATCTCAGCGGGCCTTGGCTTCGTTCGTCTGCTGCGATCGTTCGTTGGGACGCGGCGCGAGGCCATAACCTCCGTAACTTGCAGGCCAGTGCACCCTATAACGAAAGGGGTGAAACCAGCCTGAAGCCTTATCGTTGAACAATGCGGTTTTTTTTTCTTATAGTCACTATTATAATCACTGGAACTCGCGCTGAACGACTTTATTGTTAATATATCTTGCATTCTAAGTCATTATTTGTACCACTAGGTTGTCGAGATCGATTTGAGAAGATTTTCAGTTTTTGCTATCCAAGTCAACTTCCGGTAATGGCCGGGGGTTTTTACCTCGATGTTAAAACGCTTCTAGGTCACTCTGGATAATGTACGAGTACAAATAATGATTTCGAACGTGGGACAAGTCAGGAAGCTTGGATTATACGTAGCTTTGATAGGGTGGCTCCACTCAGTTGAACGCGTCTGAGCTATAGCACATCTATTTCTCGTGGTGAGGTATACACGAGCGAGATTCAGTTAGTGACGTTGTTGCTCCCAAACCAATCCTCGAAGCAGACGACGCTTGGTTTTCGAAACCAACAAAAAGGTTTGTTTTAACTAGCCAGTAGTTTTTAACGAAATGAATGAATAATTATGAAATATCTGATCGCTCAATCTTTACTGAACGTCAAATTACACATTATTAAAACAAAACGATAAATTACTACCAGATCACCCGAGACGAGAGTAGCTGACGTAGTTGCGTTGAAACCAAAACATTGGCATGCGTTTACGGTGGTCGCTTGTGACGGTGCTCTCCTTCTGATAACAAACGTTGCGATTTTCAGTCGCATTGTCGATTGTACTGGTAGGTTATTGCACTTTAAAACAATTTAAGCAATTGGAGCGGTCCGGCTTACGTTTGATGTTGCGTACTCGTTCGTTTGTTAGTCTAATTTTGTGTCGATTCATCGGAAAAATCAAAAGCCAATGAGATGCAAGAATCGGTAAAATGGCGCGAAAAATGGGAGCAGAAACGTCAGACGTGTTTGAAGTATGCAAAGCGGCTCCCAAATTCTCGCACGGTTTCTCGCGGTAAAGCGTAAGGGCTCGTTTACGCAACGAGATCTTCTCGCTCGCCGAAAGCTATTTGCTAGACAACCGTTATTTATTTACGATTAATTTCCCGTTTCTATTACAGGTTTTGAACTTTGGTTTAACGCTTTTGCACGTCAGTTTAACACTTTTGTACTTCAATTTAACGTTAGTGGCTTTCAAATTAACACTCTTGTCTTTCGATTTAACACACTTGCACTTGAATTTAACACTTTTGCACTTGAAATTAAAACAAGTGATTCTTTTTTTATTCGCTGTAAAGAATGTGAAATTATACAAAATATACTCATTTCGTTGCAACGCTCACGAAACTCTAAGAAATATTGTATGGCGCTGTAAATAAATGACGATTAAGAGCTGCGTTTAAAGCGAAAACGAAAGCGAATGACGACTGTTTTGGAGACTAGCTGGTTTATGGAGCGTAGGCGTGTGTGAGAGGCTTTCACTCCACAGGACAAACGACTCACAGTTGGGTATTCTAACGTCTTTAGTGCACATATTCATAACAAATTTTGCTGAAACCTTCGTCCACCTGCAGTCGCTGGCTTCTTACAACTAACCACTGTATTCGCGCGCTCACAAGCTGCCGCTGCCGATAACAATGGGAGGTGTGCGTCTAAGGCAGGCAGTGGCGGCTTGTGCCCTCAAACTTGTACGTGTACGAGGCGCTTCTCATTGTATGCTTCCACGTAATTTATTATCTGTCTAGGTTATGCTCGTGTAAATATTGGCTTCAGGCCTCCTTTTTTATTTTTTCTTACTTGGTTCTCCTTTCGAGAAAACAGTGTAAATGTCTGCCACCTATATTACTGTAAAAATGCAGTGCAGTGATTTAAAGAAAATAATAGTGATATTTTCGTATTATTTACTTTTTTTCCAAATGTTATCTACAGTTCCTCCTTGTGAATTCTTTCGTCAGCTACAAGCTCAACAATGATTTTGATTCATTTTACGTTTTTGAGTAGCTGCCCATTGCGACTCGTCGTCGTCGGTCCGTGGCTCATTGTTTAGTACTACTTGCTCTGTAGCTGCCGTAGTACGTAGTACGTCAACTTCAGTAATATTGCTGTCAAGATTTCTAACATACGTTTCGCCACCCCCACTAATGGCCATAATACAATACCTTGTGAATCATCACTCACTCTCTTGGCCTTGGCATAAACCAGCTAGTAACGTCATTTCACTTTCGTTTTCGCTTCAAACGCCGCTATTACTGTAATCGTCATTTATTTACAGCGCCATAGGATATTTCGGAGAGTTTGGGGAGCGTTGCAGCGAAATTTCATTATAGCTGCATTTTTTTTATGCTGTAAAAATTTCTGTGGAAGCGTATTTCGTATACTTTTACATTCTTTACAGCCAATAAAACAAATTAGTTATTACTGTATTACAATGCTTTAATTTCAAGTGCAAAAGTGTTAAATTCAAGTGCAAGTGTGTTAAATCTAAAGACAAGAGTGTTAATTTGAATTCCACTACGTTTAATTCAAGTACAAAAGTGTTAAATCCAAGTACAAAAGTGTCAAATTGACTTGCAAAAGTGTTAAACCAAAGTTCAAAACCTGTAAATGAATGCGGTAATAGACAACAAATTAAATGTATTATAAATAACAACACGGGCAAAGAATAAAATGCAAGTCATTTTAAACATTGCTACAACATTGTTGCCATTTCACACTATTTCCAAAATTTGCTCTTCTCACTGAAAAAACAGCTCCTAGCAGTGATCAAACGACAGCAGAATAAATAGCAACTCGCAGCGAGAATTCAAAATCCAACATGGCGTCCATTTCGTAGTTGTCGATTCGAAGACAAATCTTCGAATGCCGGTATTCAGGAATCTGTCCGTCGTCGTGTACTGCAGTAAAAATTGTTTTCTTGTCATAAATCGACGCTGTCATGTTGGAAGCAACTTACGTCGTGTCGCGAGGCACGAGGAGAAAATTTGCGTCCACGTTGTTGCCATGGTTACTACGTATAGACAACTCGAAAGTCGCATTCTCCGATAAAGGCGAGAAGCAGCCAGCAGATTTAGTATTGACCAAGTAAAAGTTAGTAAGCGAGAAAATTGTCCTTGCGTAAACGCGCCCAATAGTAAGTGGGTCCACTCTATCAAAGCTACGTGTAATCCAAGCTCCCTGGGACAAGTTATCAATAAAAATATGCAGCGCGAGTTACATTGATGATAATAGCGCGCGAGTGTAAAATGTAATAACGCTCAATTGTTCTACGATAAGGCTTCTGGATGGTTTCACCCCTTTCAATATATGTGTAGAGTCTGTAGCCATGCAATGCGCGAGCAATGGACGGCAAGCCCCTGTGCTGTAAAGATAATAAAGGCCTACACAAAGCCCATTCTTCGTGTCATTCTGTTAGGACTCTGTCTTGTCCAGAGAGAAATGTAATGAACAAGGTACACAAACCCGGGTTGTTGTTTTCTTTTTGCTAAGTAACTCATTTATTTTCACAGCCTCTTCGTGGCCACAATCCAGTTGGCAGCCGAAGCTGCAAATCAATTCAGCAAGGCATCTGAGAATGATTGCGAACCTCAGGCGAATGAGAGCGGTTGCTTAGTGCTCAAGGTAAATTTTAAACTTATTTATGGCAGTCAGAGAACCAGAGCCAGATTTAGGGTGGTTTGGGGCCCTATTTAAGAAACTGGTAAGAAAAAAGCTAATGGGGGGGGGGGGGGGAGCGCGGGTTGGGAGACTGCAGTCAGGTTTATCGTGAATTCCAAGAATATCACTCAGGAAACTATTGGAACACACCAGCGATGGGCGCAAGTCAAATCCAGACTTGGAATTAATTGAGTCAATTCCTCTTTGTGGACTTGGTGGAGTTCAGTCTACGTTTGACAATTCCAGGTTATGAATTTCATGGAGTTGACTTTATTAATCTTCAATTCCTTGTTAATTGATTTGGACTTGGATATTTGCTGAAATTATAAACTGGCTTTGTAGGAATTGACGTAATGACCAGCAAAAAACACCATGATGCGCTCAGGTTGACTTGACTTACCAACTTATCCATTGGATTGTCATTGCCTAGATTTGATTTGACTTTTATTTGACTTAAAATTGCTTGTTTTGACCTGATTTGATTCATCCTGAAATTCAGGCCAATTCCATAAAATGCAAACCAATTTATTCAATTTCATCCCCAAAATTCACCAAAATCGTCAGCAATACCTTAAATTTTGTCAAAATTTACCTGAAATTATGCTGACTTAGGCGGAACTGAGTGGAATTGGTCAAAATATTTCCTGAATCAACCGGGAATTGACTGGAGCTAACACTGGCTCAACAGCAAGAATACTGAACAGCAAGTCACTGAATTAGAATTGTCAGAACCAGAAAATTAATTGATTGGAAATGTTTTGCAGTAGCAAATACAAAATATGGCAATGATTTGAATTGCATTGAACCATGGCAGTAACTTGGTTGGAAATGACTCTGAATCATGAAATTGAATTGGATTTGATCTGGAATTGAATTGTTTAACAACGGTATGTACGTAGAAATGGATTTGATTCGACTTGCTCTCCACTTGATGTCTAGGTAATTGACTCAAATCCACTGAAATGGAATTGTGCTCATCCCTATGGAACACACAGAACATAATTTTGAGTTCAGTTTGTAGTGATTTACATCTTTTGTACACTCTACTGAGGAATTGCACATAAAAACGTTGTGTTGTAGGCTGCAGGATATAACTGTTGGTACTGTAAGGTTACTAAGGAAATGGACGATTATTCTCAAGGCACAATGCTCAATTCTAATTCATTCGTTACTGCACAGATAGGGGACTATGCACATAGCGTTACATATTAGGCTGTCAGCAGAATTTATCTTCTGCTGCACCTCGTAGGCAGAGATCCAATCTTTCAGTCAGATCCTCAACACCAGCTGTCAGCCTGCCATTCAGTCTCGTGTTTTAAACCTGAGGAGAACAATAGACATCGCCTAAGGCGTCACGTCACGTTACTGTTAGAAAGGTGCAATCCGGTTTCAACTGGGTGAGCAGTGGACCTGTACTGCCACCTGGCTGCTGACACCTGTCCAATTCTTGTGTATGCAGTAATTGGAAGGCCGGCAGCCAGCCATGTTTCAGGCAAGGTGCACTACGAAGTGTAAGCTAACTTGCTAAGTGTAAACTAAGTTGTGTATTGCTAAACATGTAAACCGTAACATCTCCCCCTCCCTTAAGTGTTTGCTTAGGCAAAGGAAGACCTAACTTAGGTTACATAACTATACATTGCTTACCTGTCCTGCAAGTTGTTTAAAAGGATCGAAAAGGATCGAAAACAATTTATTCAAGAAAAGCCCTAGTTACATAGCTTAATGACTTTCCCTAACAACAATTATTGTAGTCTACTGTACTAAAGAGAGTTCAATACAAGTTAAAAACTCAACAGTGACCTACAAAATAGGACTTATAACACACCAAAACCAACAACGACGTAATTAAAATGTAACAAGTGTCCTTCGTAACAATAACGGCAACACAACCAACTTTGCCCTTCGTAACCACCAATGTCACACTCAAGATGAAACAAATACACTTCATGAAGAAGACTCATTTGTCCAATCCGGTTTCCGGCGCACCACAAGAAGATGACCACCACCGTCAACTACTTGCCGATAACATTCCAACCAGTCGAGACGCTTCGCATAGGATGTCTTTATATGACCCGGCTGGATACTTCTCCAACACGCAGCTTCTGATGCATAGTCCTCCCCCATGAGGGCACTTCCCCTACAACGAAAGAATTCTTGCTAACTTCCACCTCGACGTATGTACACCAAAATTGCCTTGCAACGTTAGAGGAAGAAAAACTGGCAACATTTTACCCACAGCACATGTGTTTTCGACGGAAATTTGTCCGAGTATGTCGGCTTCTGGTCCCTCCTGGAAACGTGCAGGCCTACCTTGCCTATATGCCCCCTAGGACGGTCGATGCGGGACTGACGTTTTGTTGCACTCCCTTTGCAGGCGTAACACCACCGAAGAATTCACATACACCATGCACTCAAAACTGAGCGTTCTCACTCTTTCACCAAATCACTCTTGACATGAGCGTCCACACACCGGATCCGCATCTTTCTTCCAAGACGTATTGGTTGGTTACACTGCGATCACCTTTGACACAGTTCCTGTTGTGATGTCCCACAACAATACCGTGATCAATCTTCCCAAACCACGCACAGATTACGAACAAAGTACATCTTACTTCTTCCACAAGGATTTTCACGTGCCCCACACGTTCCCCGACGACTTCTTGGTGGTCCCATCTATTGGTTGTGCCTCCTCGAGCAGACGAGCAAGTAGTAGCCCCCGTCAAGTTCGTGTAATGCATGTCCAGCAACCAGTTGGTTAGTGTAGGGGAGAAAAATTGGCACTCCCTCCACTATATACCTTTCGTAGTTTACAGAAAAGTGTTTTTCACCCTTTAACTGCAAACCTGCTGGGCAAGTAATATTCAAGCATTCAGCAGGAATTGCGATGGTCAGGAGTGTGTTTGATTTTGAGAGGGGAGATTTGGTTGCCACACCTCCTACACTCGCACTCGTCGAACATTCTACTCCAATCCGTTCTCCCAACCTAATTCTCCAATCTATTTTCACAGATTGTGCCCTTAGACCACGGCTATCACGTGTAAGTAAAGTGTATCTGGTCATAAGCTGCTAGAGCGAGCCCGCAGCTTTGACCAAACATGCTACGTAGAGTTGGCTTCGCACTGCATTCCAAATGCGGGTAGAAGTCCCGAATGGGGTTCTCCCACATTTCAGAATAACTACCGTCTTAGCCTACATGTCGCTGCGCAAAGCAACCAGACGCCAAGAGTGACATACTCTCATTCCGCGCATATGGAATAAACCATTCTGTTGGAATCGTGCTACACTCCTTCTGCTCCACCTCACATTGTAGTTGTCTTACTGACCTAAAACGATCAAACAACTTAACAATGTGTTCGTCACTGAACTGAATCACTACATGAAACTGAAATAATTCTCATCAGTCTCTCGAAAACAGCATTTCTGAGCTGCATTTTGTTTTGTATTAATTCCTTCCTGTCGATACAAAGCCCGGCCGTGTGCTGCACAGGTGCTTCTTTGCATAGTCAATCCGGTTTTCGCCTGGATTGTTCTGCAACAAAGCCTTCGGCAATCATCCTATTTTTGGACTCCTTCCTGTCCACCCTATAGATTTCTTACTGGATCGCCACTGCGCATATTCTTGCATGCATGATTTGAGAAATCTGTGCACAGATAGCCTATATATATGAGGATGCGATCAACGTTTGTACGACATAATACAAAATGTGCTTTCTTTTTATATGCGCCAAACGGTGTCAAAATGCAGCAGCCTCTTCACGCTCTTATTCCATCCAGGTTACGAAAATCTGAGTGAGGTTGTGGACTGATGCCTCATTTTTGGTTGTCAAGTTACTGTCCTAAATTGTTCCTTCTTCCGTGCTTCACATTTCATTTCAGTCAACTGACAATGGGCCTGATAAGGCCCAATTTTGAAAAAAAAATTCGGTTTCAACCGTACCCACAGTCTACCCCAGAATTGTCTATTTCAAAATTCATTCTTTGGTTAGTTAAGTCAGTGTGTAAGGTTTCCCTGCGCATTTGAATTTTTGACTCCAAATCACCAAGTTTATCACCTTTTCAACTATCATCCAAAGTTGTGCTGTGATCAATTAGAAATCCAAGCAGCCTAATTGCAGCCACTAGATCAGCCAATTTTACAGCCCACCATTCCCTGTAAACCACATGACACTGAATGTACATACTTCTTCATGAGCGTGGAGGGGGGGGGGGTGTATGACGAATCTGCTTTTCTTTTCCATAATTTGTCATCGTATTCACATCGTATTCCTAGCAACCGGTTCCGGTTCCAGAAACACACGGAATAAAGTAAAACCCCACTTTTCATGTCCACAATCCTGCTGCTTTTCCTTCTACGCTGAGACAGAAAAAAAATTGCATCCAAGTCAAATCTTGCAACTTGCAAAAATTAATTTATTCCGTACGGACTAACTTTGCAAATCGTTGGTCTTTAATTTACTCCACTTCGTTGAGCGGAAATCTACCCAACTATGGAGAAGTTTAGCACTGACTTAGAGCATTTAGCACTAGTGATTTGTAGTAACCATATATTGGTAACCTGTCGTTAGGTCTACTAATATACCATAAGTGAAAAGAAACTACGTTGGGTTTAGTTACTGTCATAGAAACAATATTGAAAATGTTTGTTGTTGAACAGAACATTATTTTGACCGAGAATACATAGCCTAAGCTTAACTTTTTTGCATTATCCCTTCTAGCATAAAGACATGAAAGTAAGCATCATGGTTTTACAATAGTGAAATGTTAAGTCAAATACCTAGTAAGTAATGCCAAATAATAAAATTCTTATATAAATATGAAGGGTACGAATACATCTCTCTCTGGTATGGCAAAAAATACAGTCAGTTTTACTTCGGTCAAATACCTAGTAAGTGATACCAAATAATAAAATTGTATAAATATGAAAGGTAGGAATGTGTGGCACGTCAAAAAATACATTCAGTTTTACTTTAGGTCAAATACCTAGTAATTGATGCCAAATAATAATATTCTTGTATAAATATGAAGGGTGGGAGCACATCTCACTGCAGCTTGAAAAAAAATACATTCAGTTTTACTTGTGCGCTTCAACAAACAATGAGATAAGTCCTAGTAACTATTATGATGCCAACAACTCGGTGTCTTACCCTATACTTTGTTCCACATTATGTTTTCAGAAAACTGACTGTATGACGCCACGTTTTCTTCCACTACGAGTGCAAAAAAAAATCCGTAAACATCCCATTCGTAAACTCGGACGGTAACTTTGTTGAGTCTACATGTGTCATACCGACATGTTTTTGCACTCTTAGTGCAAGGAAACGAGTTGTCTTCCAGTCAGTTTTCTGAAAACATAATGTGGAACAAACTATAGCTTAGGTTAGTAAGTTATAGATAAACTGACTTGATTTCTTATTACTTTTATCATTATTTTTGTAACTGTCATATTTATTTATTTTTTATTTTTTATTAGATGAAGGACATGGCTGACTTTGAGAAAGATATACTAGATTCAAAAGACCAATGGCATTCAGTATGGTTGACACCGAGTGTCAGCTATGCCATTTACAATCTTGTCAAAGTAAGTAAAGGTAATGTTGCGGCATTAAAAGTTGAAAAAGTTTTAAAGTTACGAAGATTGAACAGTGACGATTTATTTTTACGATCAGGGAAATGGCAGGACTGAGGAGTATGTTCAAACCTTAATGTTAGTGATGTTAATATAGGGACTGTCACAAATACCGTTTCTTTAAAACTGGGTTTGTAAAAACTTAAAAACGATCTTTGCATCAGTGCTGTCTCAGCTCAGCTTCCACGGTAAATAAATTCAATTGTGGAACTGCCTATCTAAACTTTACATAAGGCTTCAAACACTCAGTTTGATGGGCTGACGAAATGGTGCGGGATGCTTGTGCTTATTGTTGCACCTCAGTAAGCCGGATAATACAAAAATCTCATGAGGGTAAAACGATCTATCTTGTGTTAGCCACGTAAAGCAGTGACATCATAGCCAAAATGGCTCCCACTAAGCCTGTGGTCCGAACCGAGATAACTCAAGGTTTACTGACAATAATCAAGCTGTCATTTAAGGCTGAGTGATCTGTGTTGGGATGAAAAACTTGGTGGCAGCCATTTTGGTGTTGATTATCAGGATACACTGTTGCCAACATTTTTCGTTCGCCAAAGTTAAAGGACTTCTTTTGGCGTTAAAAATTGATTGTCAATACTCTATATAGCAAAAACTTGATGGGTCTCTTTACCTTCATTGGGCTTTCATATGTCAGCCTTATGCATGGCTATCTCTGTTATGCCAACATCTTAAAATGTTAACTCATGAGTAGGGTTGATGGGTTGTTTTGTGGCACTGCAGACATTGTTGAAGGGTGTTTTTTTTTGCCAACACTGGGTTTTGGTTCCCATGGATGATGACTTGTTCATTTTGGTGTTGGGAATTCTTAGTCCAAAATAAGTTTGTCCTTGGCGTTAATCTTCTGATTCCGGCACAATTTCTTAACGATGCAGGACGTAATTTTTCCGTGTATGAATGAGGTAACGCTTGTTAGTCATTCAAAACTTCAGCGGTTCTGTATAGAAAGAGTTCAAATGCTTTATAGACTTTTCAAGCCTGTCGTTGTTCCGAGAGGATTTTTACTGTATAGCACTATACGAACCAGGATAAACCCATGTGAATATCGTTTGCTATCGCAGATAGTGCCTGGCGAACATTCGTTCAGTGGAGGGGAATCCCAACAGGGCATTGAACAACTTGGGTGTTTGATGAGTAGACTGTGGAAAAGAAAACGCCGTCAAAACATCACAGTTAGGCAACATGTTTACTAGCTTTCCGACATCCTAGTAGCAGGTTTTGGTATTAAGGACTGGAGTCAGAATAGCTGAAACGAGCTGCCCTTCTTCCAATCCTTTCACCATTGCAAGAAGGTTAGAAGTGCCGAGAAGATCATATCCTGTACTACTCAGTCAGTTTTTGCAGGAATGTGGTGTAGCTGAAGGTGCTATCAGGCTTACGACATCACGTCCTGCATCATTAAGAAATTTTGCCGAAATCAGAAGATTAACGTCAAGGCCATACTACGTACGGTTCCTGTAACCCAGAATTAATGCTGAAAAAGATGGAGAAGACAAAAGCAGAAATAGAACATAAACAAAAATCGGCCTGCCAGCCTGCCTGTACCTTTGTCTACATGTATTTTTTTAAGTACCTGCCTAAAAGATGCCATTTGTAGCTCTAATTGGTAATATAGCCAAGAATAGTAGCTGAATAGTATGTTTCTGTGTGTCAGCAATGTAAGATGACTCTCTGAAGATATGTAAGTAACAACCCTTTTCATGAATGTCGAATAATAGCCCATGTCTTCACCTCAATAGAGCAGTGACATAACGAGGTATTATTGTGTATAACTCTATGGTGGAACCAGTAACTGGGTTAGCTGCAAGGGGCACTGGAGGGCGAAAAGAAGGTAGTCTTACTGAAGCCAATGCTATTAGACTGGATTTCTTAAGCCTATAACACTCGATTTTTGTTGTTGGAGAAAACAACGTTTTTTTTAGCCTAAGAAATCCGCTCTCAAAGCACTGTCTTGACTAGAAATGCCGTTGTTTTCCCTTACATTTTAATCTAGTGCACCTTGTAGCTATTACCTCCAAATGGTGTCTCGTAGCCAATATGACGTCACTTGACGCTGCTCTATACATTCGTATTAGCAAGCATGGAGTTTGAGCGAATGAGCAGGTATGTCAGATAAAGTTTGGCCAAGACTGAGCACATGGTTTCAATTAAACTGCAATGGTTTGTTAAATGTCGGTTAGGCAAAAGCCTAGTTGGGCACTCCGCGCCGCCATTTTGGTACAAATTTAACTTTAACGTATTTAACTAATAAGTCGGACTGGGAATTGGAAAGTCTTTTTCCGAATATCCTTCGCATCCACAACATGGTAGACAATGCTAGGGCATAAATTAGCATGCCATGATTTGTAGTGTAAGGACCCCTGTATGCTAGTGATATTGAGCCTTAGGCTTCCAATAGCTATTGTTGAGTATTACCATATTGTTACAAATATAGTCACACCCTAAAAGGTGCTTAGTATGGTTATGATAGGCGCTAGTAGTGCTAGTGCACCGATATGATGTAGTTGAATAGAGCTAAGTATGGTACATATCCACATACTATGTTTATAGTTGTTTGGTTGTTATGTTACACCTGTAGATTGGTGGAGCCATGGTAGTGTGGGTGAGAGGGTGAACTGCTGTGGGGACATCTGGAGTAGCCTACTGGTACTACCAGTAGTGGTGGGTGCGGGTCCTATTTTCGGGAACCGGAATTGCCCGCATTTACAGAAACTGGAACTGACTCGCAGGGAACCGCAACGTCTGAACTGACAACCGACAACTTTGGTTCACGTAAACCTTACCTTTTAACATTAACGGAATTCGTTTTAGTTTTTTAATCCGTAATAAGACCTAAATAAATTGATAAAACAAATTGTATTGTTGCTTTCATTGATTTGTTTATCAAGTAAAATAATTTCTTGGTAGTTTGTTACATAAAACATTTTACCCCCTTCCCCACAACGACCTCCCCCTTCCCCCCCCGACGGTAATTTATGGACGCTCCCTTTGCGGTTTTTTTTCTTTAACTTTTAACAATGTTTTATTTTTCAGAATGAAACAATTACGATTTACTGGTTGCGATCTCCTGTCGAAATGGCCATGCTAACAGTGAACACTACAGTTCTCCACGGACTAAGGAAAACAAATGTAAGTTTATTTTTTTCCTCACCCAACAGAAAAACCGTTGCTTACATGCTAAAAACATCGTGTATTATGTATTATATGTAGGATTTTCTTTCCTGTGTATTAGTTCTGACATTTTAACGTATGAACTTGTATTTTCGATGTTAAAGGCCGAACCATTTTCAACTTTGTGGCCATTTTATGAGTTTTTATTTTTGGTGTGATTTATACTACAGAAAAAGTGATAAATGTATTCACACAATTGAACAATTATATTAGTATTTATTGTAATTACATTAGACCTACAATTTTAACTAAATGTTTATTATGTTGTATAAATGTATTTATCACTTTTTTCTGAAGTATAAATCATATCAAAAATCAAACAAAACCGGTAAAATGGCCGTTATATGCTGTCGTCAACTAGTTCATACGTTGTTTATTCCTCCTCCTCAACTCCCTCCCCCCCCCCCCCCAAATACTTCAATGAAACTTGGGGCAAGGTTGCGTTTTCCGGGTCTAAAACCCTCGTCTTAGGTAGGGAGTGGTGGGATTCCAAACGACCTCTTCTGATCAGAGACTTTCGATCACTTCCGTTTGTGTGGTAAGAACCACATCCATTCGTTTCCTTGTTATGTTTAACTGTTACGCTTAAAGGCACATAAATCCCTGTTGGCTTTCCTGCATGACTCAGTTTTCGACATTAGTTCAAATGTATGTAAATGTTGCCAACATATTTATTTTCTTGGTTTTTCTTGCGTGCGAGGTGATTTTGCGACATTAACTCTAACCTGTGTAAATGTTGCAAACACTATTCTCAACGGGTCGCGGCATATACCGGAAGGACTTGTGTCCTTTTAACTGTTACATTTCAAGTAAGTTAGTAAGTTTTGAACGATTGAGACACGCACTTATGTGTATCTTAATCATTCAAAACTTACTTAAAACTTGCGTGTACCTCCTGACCTTTGGAAGTAGGAAAGCTAAAAAAGTGAGAAAAGGTGTCGGAAAAAAGGAAATTATTCCAGTTTTCGGTTAGGCGTATTTTCGGTGCCTATAGGTAAGAGTTTTCCCCCGAAAAAAAAGAAGAAAAAAAACCTTTGGACTGTAACTATGATTGTTTACGTCAGAATGTCACAATTTCCTGCTGAGAGGATGCTCCATAAGTGTTGCTCCATGTTGTCAGCGCTGGGTCCAGTAGTGTTGTCAGTGGTAGCAAGAATTTATAACACTATTGACACGTGTTGCATTCTTTCCTCGTAGTTCCATTCGAGTTTTCAGAGGATGCCACGCGTTCCATCTGGTAGTTTTTGCTCATTTTTCAGCCCAAATCTAAAGTAAACTAAATTACAATTAAACTAAATTGAATAATAATTAAATACAAGCTAGTTTCGTTTAGTTTTAGTTTAATTTTAGGATGAAAACTGAGCAGAAATTCCCATATAAAACTCATGGCGCCCTCTATAAACTCAGACGGAACTAATAGGAATGAATCTTAAGACGTTTCAGTATGGCGTCTCAGTCACAAATTCTTCTCCCCAACCCTATAATTCTTGGTAGTGGTAAGGATGGCAAGCTCAGTAGCCTCAAGAATGAGAGCTGTGCAGCTCACAGGTGGCAAGACTGTCGGATTTGGTTTATGGATAGTTCAAATCGAAGGCCAGGCCAGCGAATACCCGTTTAACAGTTAAATTACAGAAAGATACGAAAAAGATAAAACAGGAAATAGAAAATAACATACATAAAAGCGTGTGTCAAGAATACTCCTACGCCTGCAATTTGTAATACTTCAAACAGTAATATTCGACCAGTGTTGTATGTTAAGCCATTAGCCAGTGCTCTTCCTGTTTGTAGTAGAACACGCAAAACAAGGATGGGAGCCCGACCGTGGAATTCCGATTCCTCGGCCCTTAGGTTGACTTGAGAACCGCGAAAACCGATCTTCCACCACCGGACGCCGGGAGGACATAATTTAGAGGCCGCGTTGAGGTGGAGCGAATGAGGTGCTAAGTTCCGATGCTTGGTGGGACGAAACATAAGGCGAATGACAACTGAATTTGGCCCTGGAATTGGATTTTAACTCTTCCAAAATATATCTTGCGGGATATTGCACTTTTTATCGCTTTTACTCAGGCGCTCTCTCGCTTCTCTATCCTTTTTTTATAGAAACGACCAACATGCCACAAATCTTTCCCTTAATATTGCTGCTTTAATATTCCACTATATACAAGAAAAAAACACGGTTATGGGCCCAGGACTTTTGCATCCACAAAGATCCAAGATGTACAAAGATGACAGAAGGTAATAAAGAAAGGGTAGACCAGAGTGCAGACTTCTACATCAGATGGGTAGTTTTTGGCCTCAAGTTTATCTTTGGTTTTTTTCTTGTATGCAGTGGAATATTAAAGCAGCAATTAAGGGAAAGATTTGCGGCATGTTGATCGTCTGTAAAAAAAAAAAAAAAGGATTGAGGAGCGTGAGAGAGAGCCTGAGTAAAAGAGATAAAAAGTGCAATCCCCCCAAGCTCTAGTTTGGAAGAGCTAAAATCCAATTCCAGGGCCAAATACAGTTGTCATTTGCCTTTAGGAATGTTTCGTCCTACCAAGCATCGGAACTTATCACCTCATTCGATTCACCCCCAAGCGGCCTCTAAAATTACGTCCTTCCGGCGTCCGGTCGTGGAAGATTAGTTTCAGGGTTCTCAAGTCAACCTAGGGTCCGTGGGGGTGGGAATTCCATGCTCGGGCACCCATCCCTGTTTTACGTGTAATACCATAAACAAGAAGAGTACTGGCTATTGACTCCCATCCCTGTGTTAACACGGGCAACTTTGGGGTACGAGTTAGTTCCTTGTGTAGGCCTAGCTTACATTCAAACCTGATAAAATACTAATTCGTTTAGTGCCTGGCCGAGGTGTGCGCTGTTGTGGCGGATATGATTTTTTTTTCTTGTCGTGGGCTGCAGTAACGGCACGTACGGTGTTTGTTTAATGACGTGGTCTTGACACTTTGTGTTCTACAGCTCTTTTGCCAAGTGAGGAAGATTCAGAGAGTGACGTGAGGAAAAGCCAATGGAAGAATGAGGCATCTATACAGGGCAGGATGTGGAGAAAAAATTATTAAAATAAGTGAAACAAGAAAACAAAAGGATAAACACAAATTATAAGCTACGTGTGGTTCCAGGTGCTCACTCTGGCGTCGCTTATACTTTGCAGCTCGCGCAGCACAATTTATTTGAACAACGGGAATCGGGTAGTAGCAACACATACTAACATGAAAGCAGAAAGATGGTCTGATGGATAGTGACAGATAAGAAATCTCAGTATTTGTTGTCTATAAACAAATCGTGATGACCACTGACCCGTATATTAACATCGGTATTGCTGAGGAAATCTTAGTAAATGTGGTGAAAGAGATGAATGACTAGAGCAAGCGTAAACTTTTTAATATTATTATTTTATGGCCAATTATATTTCGAAATGCATGTTTGACTTTTGGATCTCTTAAACAATAACTAAACACAAGAATTGCTGCAGGAATACGTTACGCACGTCCGATGCAACAATTTCATTATTGCGTCACCAAGACACGTAATGGGAGCCGCCATTGTTTCGCGGGGAACAACCAAAATTAATATCGACAGATGGCACTACGCTGTTTCGATTTGCAAGTGCCGACGGAAGTGCAGCGGAAACTCTACTGAGAGAGCTCGGTTGGCTGTGAGTAGCTCAAGCGTCTGACAGCCTTAGCTGGCCAGTAATGGCGTGCTGTTCGCTTACCACTTATCCCCCCCAACAAAACCACCCCCCGGCCCCCGCCCCCGTAACATGGATTTGTCTTGGAATCGAGCCAAATCGAGCCAAATCGAGCCAAATTACTTCATTTGAGAATGAAGATTTTTTTCTGTGCAGGTGCTTCCTTGCAGCAAACGCATTCGGCTTGTGTCCGGATGCAGCTCCGACACGTGCACCAATTTGGGCGGCCAATGTCTATCGGTAACGCCCTCTCGGGAACTAGAAAAAAAAATCTTCATTTTCAAATGAAGTTATTGGCTCGAGTAGATTCAAAGACAAATCCATGTTGCGCCCTCTCCCCTTTTTTTTCTTTAAATAACTGGTAAGCGTACACCACGACATTACTGGCCAGCTAAGGCTGTCAGACGCTTGTGCTGCTCACAGCCAGCAGAGCTATTTCAGTGGGCTTCCATCGCACTAAGTCGGCACTTCCGAATCGAAACAGTGTGGCGCCATCTGTCGGCGTTAATTTCGGTTTAACGCGCGAAACAATGGCGGCTCCCATTACGTGTTTTGGTGATTAACTTATTCCTACCGCAATTCTTGTGTTTAGTTATTGTTTAAATGATCCAAAAGTAAAACATGCGTGTCAAAATGGAAGTAATTGCCCTTTAAGTGACATGCCAAGAAGATAAATAAGGGAAAAGAAGAAACAGTCGTATCATTTTTTTTTGACATCCTGACGATTTGAAAATAAAAAGGGAGAAAAACTAACTAAAAAATGAACAGAACGACTAGAAGACGGAATGTCTGAGTGCACTGACACGGCCTGGTCGGACGAGGAGGGATCTGGCCTTCCCGGTAATGCATTGCAAAAGCATGTGGAACCCTCGCACCGGGCGGAGGGTACGGGTTGAAGCCCGGTTGGCAAGGGAATCTTGGGAGAGCCTCACTCTTCCGTAACAGGGTGTGAGTAGTCTGTTTTTAAGAAATCAGCATGAGTTTGGGACGTTTTTCTGCAACTCGGAGATACAATTTTCATACGAATTCATTTCATACTCATCCCTCACCCCCCCCCCCGAATATTTTTTAACGTCAGCTCTTAGCGTTTTTCTTAATAATTTATGATAATTTTTTTCCTGAACTTAGCGATGCAATTTTCATAGTACTTCACTTGAAATCTAAAAAAAAATTAAGGAAGGGTCGCCTGTAGAGTGGGGGGCGGGAGGGGGTTTGGTTGGTTCGGGGGCCCTGGAAACTAGCGTATTTTTGAAGAAATTAGCACGAATTTTAAACATTTTTCAGCAACTTGAAAGTGCACTTTCAATAGGAATTCATTTTAAAATTTAAACCAAAAATACGATTTGTCAAAGGTCTCTTGTAGTGGGCGCCTCCCCGTGGATTCCTGGGTCCCCGGGCAGCCCAATTCGACACTGGACACTGCACATCATTTTATAACAGCTCAGTCTCCATCCCCTCAAATTGTTTACCGGTATTTCACTATAGCTGTGTCTGCGTACTGATAAATAAACTGATGCAAACCTATTTACGTTGCCTTTTGGACTTAACATTCAGCTTATCGCTGCACCGACACAGCTAGTATAAAATACACTTTTTGTTTTTGCCAACAGGTCCGAGAAGCCATATCTTTTATGAAAGCGATACAAGAGCTGAAAGAAAAAGTACTTGAAAAGAACATAACAGAGGTGGCAGCTATTACGTGGTGGGATGGACGTCGACAGTAAGAAGTCTAGTACACACTTTTTTTGTTTAAAAAATATGATTTTATGGTGTTCTGCAGTATTTTCCGGTGGATTTTCAAGTGGATTTTTCGGTAGATGGCAGCCCAACCAGCCCAACCAATCCTATAGAGCTAATTACATGCCTAAACGTAATGGCGATCACAGGGGCGACATTGCCCCTGCCCTTTTCAGAAAATACCCTTTTGTCCCCAAAAAAGCTCTTTTTCGTGCCGTCATACCCTAGTGGCATTGCTAAAAAACGGAGCCTCGGGGCCTGAAAAGGCGCCAAAAGGGCCAAAAAGGCTGAGAAAGGGGAAAATAGGTGTCAAAAAGGATGAAAGGCAAAAAAAAAAAATTCCCCAGTTAAAAAAACATGACTTTGCCCTTTTAATATAAATTGCCCCCTGCCCCTTCGGAGGTCCGTGCAGGCTACTGCCTACAACCACGAGTCATTATGAGGTTTAAACTTGAACTCGAAATGATGATTGAAGCAACGCCCCGCCTGACTTATAACAGCCACGTGCTGATCGCCATCCGCATATATACCTCGCTAAGGTCAACTGAACGTGGAACGCGGAACGCAGCTACTGTTCTCAGTTGGCATTGTGCCTAATACACGATCCAGCATGAACGCATTATTTGTGTTGTCACAAATCGGAATGATTCTCGTATTTTAACATAACAATTTATAATTTTCTAGGCTAGTGTCTTATAATTTTGCTTCGGCGATCTATTGTAATAATTAATATTAATTTTTACCGCATTAGTCTTTTAGATTTTTTGATCTCATGGTAATTATTAGCAAATTAGTACATGCACACACAGAGGTAAAACGTCATGGTTATTGTAAGCGCAAAGGATCATATAAGTGCGGGACACACTTAAATAATGTTCCCCAATATTCAACAGAAAATGTAGTAGATGCCAGGCCGAAGTTCATGGAAATAAATTTTGGGAAAAGGGGGGGGGGGGAAGGGACGTTGAAGATATATTGCCGTAATGATTTGAGAATTTTCCATACATGTTTCAATTGCTCCTAGAGGTGAATATTAAAAACAAGCCCTGATCAATGGTCTGGACAGTAATTTTGCTATGCAAAATAAAATAAAACCAAAACAAAAGATTATTTTATAAAATAAAATAAGGGTGTTCAAACACGAATTTTGCTACACAATAAACTGGAAATAAATTACCCGTTCTTTTTTTACCCGTTAAATTACCCTCACACCAAATTGGACAATTTTCTCGCGACGAGATGTTGTAAAACAAAACGTCGCAAGGCGTTGCATCTGGTGGAGAGACCCCCACCAGACGAAAGTAGAAGAAGCTTCGCTTTGTTGTCGTGACCCTCTTAAACGACGTCCCGCGACAACGACGCGTCCGGTGCGTGGCGCCCGGCTCATTGCTATGGTTGTGGAGACGTCTGCAGCGCGTCGAGACAGGTTACGACAAAATGTCCTGTCGTGAGACCAAATGTGTAATTTGGTGTGCGGCCAAAGTCAAATGTCTTAGGGTAGCCTCACACCAAATTAGACAATTGTCTCGCAATGAGACGTTGCAAGACAAAACGCCGCAAGACCTTACATCTGGTGGAGAGACGCCACCAGACGAAACTAGGTGCTTCGCTTTGTTGTAATATGCCTAAAAACGCTTAAAGACGTCTCGCGACAACGTCGAGTTCGGTGTGGCGCTCGGCTCATTGCTATCACAATGACGTGGAGATTTCTGCAGCACGTTGATACAGGTTACAACAAAATGTCCTGTCGTGAGACCAAATTAGATAAATGTATCGCATTTGGTAATATCGCATTTGGTGCGCGGCCAGCCTTATTGTAAACGCACACGAAAGTTGACAAGACGTCGGACGACAAGACATATTTGTCGAAACCTAACTCAGCATGCTTCAGATGTCTCCAAAACCATAGGAAGGAGCTGTGCGCCACACACCAGATGCGACGTTGCCGCGAGACGTCTTTAGGGTCTCTCCAACAGATGCAACGTCTCGCGACGTTTCGTCTTGCAACGACGTTTTGTCGACTTAGTGTGGGCCCACCCTTAGTTCTAATTCAGTTATGGGCACTTCGTACAATGTTTTTTTTTGACATTAAAGAATTATTAAACTTCCATACAGAGTGAATGGAAGTTTAAAATTTAACCTTCTTGAAATTTATTCGTAATTCTTATTTTCTTTCAGAAATGGTTCAGATACAAGTCAGAAAGGAGGATACAAACTTAGCATCCCAACTCTCATAGTTTCCGGGTCAAATACTGCTGACCCTTTTTATATGCCAATCGTCGATACAGTTGGTGCTAACGAAAACCCAATTTCGCGGGACCACTTCATCATTATTGAAACAGGAATTCACGATTTGTAAGTGAAGTAAAACTGTTTAACAGGATGGAAAGCCAAATGGGCTCAAGACGTGCCTATTTGGGTCCTTGAGCCCATTTGGCTTTTCGTCTTGTTTATCCCTAATTTCATGCTTTAATGTGTGTTCTATTCGATTTCACTTGGGCAGATAAAAATAAGTATGTACCATGTTTCTCATAAGTGCACAAACAAAAAGTCGATGTGAGCGGGCACCTTATTTTTATTTTTTAAACTCTTAAAGTCTGATGCAGTGCAGCTATTTTTGTGTGTGGGGGGGGGGGGGGAGATTTAAGGTAACTTGGGTAGTCCCATGTATTTGTATGAGGGAATGTCACAACTTCGGATACCATTATAAAAAAGTTGTTAAACCTAACAGCTCTCAAACTTTGTAGGGTTGTAAAACACATTGTTGTGTAGAGATTTAACTATAATTATTTAAGTCGTGCCAGTGCCTACATCAACTACGGTACGTTTCCCGATTCTCCGCAACTTCAACGCTCGTCACCATCTCCGTCCATCTCAAGTCTCCTCTGAGAGGCTCCATCACCACTGCCATCCCCGTACCGGGCGGGATCCGTCCGTTCGGCGGTACCATACCATTCCCCGGACGACGATCGTCCCTTGACAGAATCTTCTTCCCCAATAGTTCTCTGGGATGCAGCCATATCGACAAGCCAATTCCATATCGTTTTACTTGTACTCCGTCTGGCAATGCAACAATGCTCCTCGATTCTCACCTGTGTTTCATGGCCTTACTAGAAACTCGGCCTACTCTAACACCATAATGCCTTTTTCTCCTTGCTGTCGGCGGGCCAAAGAGATGGCCCTAGGGTTCCGCATCCTACAGTAAACACGATTCCCACCACTCTAAAGGCCCATTCTGACCGAATCCGGTTACGTTACGTCCTCCGACACTGTCAACAACAACGACTGGCACCGGCGCGCATTCTCACTACAACCGGCCGGCCGATAGAGCTCAGCCAATCATGTACATGTTGGGTAGCTATCGTGGTTCTCACTACATACGGCTGGCCTGCCGCTGGAGATAGACAACCCCGTAGCAAACCAAACAACACAAATCCATAGCACTAACGATTAGAAAAACAAAGATAATTCGTAGAAGCAACCGCTCAAACCGCTCAATTTTTAATTTTGCGTGCAAACGCAGCGGCTCATTTAAGCTTAAACCACACGCTCGAACACGCCTCAAATCGAAACCCCGCATGCATCATCACATCGAAACAGCATTCAAACACCCGCCTCGAGACGTGGGAGTATTTCCACACGTAGATTTGAGCTTACCAGACAATTACTTAGCGATTTCCTTCACGAATTAGGGTTATCTCTTCCCCCTCCCCGGTATTTATACTCTTTTTCCCTTGATCCAGTAAAACCAGAGGAACTTGTGCTTCTATAAAGATCGGCTCATAACGAGCAAACAGATTCGGCGCCATGTTGCTGTGACGTAGTACGGCGACTCGTAATCTGATTGGCTGGCCGTTAGCTCGCTGCCGGAACGGAGACGCCAAAATCAAGCCAAGCCAGACATGAACGGCACAGCATTCCGGCGGGCCGTAAGTTCGAGCCTCTAGGCTATTTTTATGATGTCACTTCCATCGGTACCGGACTTAAAAAACTTAACGTAACCGGATTCGGTCAGAATGGGCCTTAATCCTTCATACGCCTCGGTGAATCCCGGATTATGTCGTCCCATTCCGGACGCATTAAACTCTTTCTTCGCCTAGTGAGCTGACATATCCTTCACGCTGCGTACTTCCTTCAAGAAATTTTTCCGCAAGGTTAAAGACTTGTAGCCTCAACACATTCGCTCCGCCAGAAACTGCATTTTCGCTTCGACCGTTCCTGCAACACTCAAACGATTTCAACATTCCTCGAACGGATGAGTCACACTACTCTACCCGCACGAGGATCGACATCACCATCCCTACAAGGTAATCCGTTTTCGGCACCTTGGCCTGGTTTCCTATCTTGTACCCTGCGGTGTTAAGTTCCCTGACTTGCGGTTCCCGTGCTTGTTAAACTCATACCACGTTACAACCACTATTTGTTATTTGCGTTCCCCACCGCAATACCTAACCACACTGAGGAACCTTCCCGGATCCGTTCACGCACACGGATCGATCCGCTATGCGCACGGCTCCTTAATGCAGTCTAATTGGTTAAGGTCTTCAGGAGTAACTTCACCAAAGACTTGTACATGAGGGGAATCTGAGCGAACCTATCCCACCTTCCAGTGACAAAGTCCGCTAATAAAACAGGTAACATATATTTTCGTCGGCAATTAATAAGACTAAAATAGCAGGGCCTGCTCCTGCTCGACTTTAGTTTTTATTGCCTAACCAAAAATATACATTACCTATAGTCCCACCCAGGTCTACCCTCAATCGATAGGTTCTGGGTGTGGAGAAATGATGCCGAAATGGTCGCTGCGCCGTGTTATATAGACGGCCCAAACCTGCGCATGTGTAGAGGGTACAAGTCCGGCTGGGATACAAGCTCTAAAGCTGCTAGGGAATAATTCTAGCTCAAAAGGAGAAACGCTAATAAAACAGGTAATTTATATTTTCGGTTAGGCAATAAAAACTAAAATCAAGCAGGTGCAGGCCCTGCTATTTTAGTCTATTTGGTCGTTTAGAGGTCCCTAACTCCTGAACCAATTGACCAATTAAAATAGGCCTTATGAAAAGGACACATCTCCAGACCAATATCTGTAAAATGAGCTAAGAACCAGCTTTATTCACCGCATGGAAGAATTTATTTTCGTGATATAAGAAATGGCGTTACTAGTAACAATAGTAGCCAGTAATTAGGCAAATACGTCGATATTTCAACAAGAAAATGTTAAACTGTTTCACTGACAGTGACTTTTATGTTGTTAGGTGACCAAAGTCTCCCGATAAAATTAGTTTCAGCCTTTTCTGTCGCATTGTTATTTATCTTCCTACGGCTGAAAACAACCAAACTACTTTAGCTGTAAAATCACTAAGTGTCTAGTGGTCGCCATGCTCACTAGCGTGTATCTTGATTCACGATTAAACTGCGACCGATTTTCTTCCGCTATGGTATGTGTAGTGTTGCTTACTTTTAATAATAAAACAAATTAGTTTA
This sequence comes from Lithobius niger, assembly GCA_023313725.1. Taxonomy (NCBI): domain Eukaryota; kingdom Metazoa; phylum Arthropoda; class Chilopoda; order Lithobiomorpha; family Lithobiidae; genus Lithobius; species Lithobius niger. The sequence goes on from JAHWFP010235602.1 coordinate 30,242, forward strand.
AAATTCCATATTTTTAGCTATTTTCCACCCCAAAATTCCTTATTTTCACTATGTTTTCTTCCCTAAGCCATGAGCACTGATGTTTAAAAACACAGTGTCTGTGTTTAGCTAACCATTTTATTAACTGCAAAATTGGTGGTTTCATTGGATTGCAGAAAGTTACGCATTTAAGTACTCTAATTTAAACTTGACAAAGTCGGCGTTACGAACACTGGACTAGTTTCATTAGTGGATGTACACATTTTGGTACGAGTTTGTGATTGCCTGAACTGTTATTGTGGAATTCACCATCGCTAACGCCACAAACAATCGGTCCCACATTTTCATATTGTTCATTTTTTGTTCTTCAGTTAGTATTAGTGAGCAACTAAGTAATATATATATCGGTGAGAAATAGGCGGTTAACCAGCGATAATTGCTCATTGGCAAGAAACGGGACAGTCCAATAATCGAGGGGATAGGACAAATCTCACGTACACATGGCACGAGCGATTACCCAACCATGAGACATTGAACTACCCCGTTACGAGCAAACAAGCTATTTTCGCCAGTTAACCGCCTATTTTTCAAGGATACGTATTGTAATAGTAAGGTGTGACGTCAAGCTAACTCATCGACTTATGTGAGTTTTTGAAGACGTTTCTTTGTAAATTTTATTTGTGAATTGTAATGAATCTTAAGAATTTTTCCATACGACTGATATAAAATGCACTATGGCTTGGGGTCTTAGGTTTTTAGGTGTGTTTCAAAGTCTCAGTAGCCTAGTTTTCGTACCGTTCGGACAAAAACTAGCCGAGTTAGCATTAGCAGAATCAGGTGTTTTTTTTATTTTTGTAATGGTATGAAAATTGTCGCCAGTCCCAATAGTGCCTGTTTACAAATTGGTTTTGTACTGGCATGTGCTGGTTGAATTTGCTCTGCGTTGTGAAAGTCTGTCATTACGTCACTTGGTGGAGCTATCACTCCGTATAAAGTGTTGGATTATCAAAAAAGTGTGGGTTATCAAAATTACCACACGGTGGCGTGTGTGGGCTCGCAGATTAACCCTATTAACGACTACACTTTTAGCATGGGGATGTGTAGCGTGATGTCTCCCCCCCCCCCCCCCAAGAATTTATAGGGTTGAGGGTGGAGAATTTGTAACTTTAGAAAGTCCCTATAGAAGCGTGTTACATGCATTCCTATTAGTTCCGTCCCAGTTTTCAGAGGGCGCCACGCGTTCCATCTGGTAATTTTTGCTCATTTTTCAGCCCAAATCTAAAGTAAACTAAATTACAACTAAACTAAACTAAATAATAATTAAATATCAATATAGTTTCGTTTAGTTTAGTTTAATTTTAGGCTGAAAACGGAGTACAAATTCCCAATAAAACTCTTTGCGCCCTCTATAAACTTAGAAGGAACTAATGGGAATGAATCTAAGACGTTTCAGTAGGGTGTCTCAGTCACATATTCTCCTCCCCAACTCTATAGAGCAGCGTCATGTGACGTCATTTTGGCTACGAGATACTATCTGGCGGGTATAGCTACAAGGTGCACTACATTAAAATGTAAGGGAAAAACGGCACAGCTAGTCATTACAGTGCTTTAAGAGCGGATTTCTTAGGCTTAAAAGAACGTTGTTTTCTCCAACAACAAAAATCGCGCGTCATAGGCTTAAGAAATCCAGTCTAATAGCATTAGCTTCAGTAAGACGACCTTCTTTTCTTCCTCCAGTGCTCCTTGCAGCTAATCCAGTTAATGGCTCCACCATAGAGTTAATACACAATAATACTACGTTGTGTAACTTCCCTATAAATTCTTGGCACCGTACATTAAACATTCTTAGGTAATTGGGAAAGCGAAATTATAGGCCAACTTCGTGATATTTTTGTCCGCTCGGAAAAAGTGTAATCAGAAACTCGTATGTTAAACTTTTGTGCCTTTAAGGTGCCGTTGGTTGATAGTTTAACTAAATTGATGGAACGTAATTTCTAAACACACTCAAGCAATTAAAATCTGCTCAAGACGTTTACTTCTGTTCCTATGCACTGTTCCATGTTTTTAATTTGTTCAATATCTATTTTTTTTGTGTGTGTCCTTGCCATTCGTGAAGATCATAGAAGGGATGGAGAAACTGTTGATTTGCCAAAATAACGGCCCTGTTTTGCAGGCACGCAGAAAAAAAAACGAAAAAGTCGACAAACGTACAAAATTAAGAGCTCCATCACGTTGCCAAATAGGTGTCGCAAATTCAATGACACCATTTTAGGGCAACTGACAATGCCGAATAGTGCTCAAAGCAGTTGCTGCCGAGAATGACAATGGTGGGCTCTACGGATCCAGAGCGAATATGACATAGGCACATTCCTAATCTTACCGGAAAAGATCTGAGTTCGATCCGATCCGTTACGGTGCTTCCATCTCAAGTGACGTCATGCTTTTGCATAGAGGAGCGACAATAACGCCATATTGGCTACGAGCTAGCATGTGGGGAGATAGCTACAAGGGGCACTCGATTAAAATGGATGGGGAAGACAACGACACTTCTAGTCAATGTAGTTGTTTGAGAGCGGATTTTTTACCCTTACAAAAAAAAAGGTTTTCTCCAATCCCTTAATGCTGCGAGGTTGTAATCGGAAATGAAAAGATTCCGCTTGCTAAAAATTTCAGCAACTGCTAACAAATCGACAAAAATCACGTGTTTTATGCTTCTGTAAGACGTCCTTCTTTTTCCCTTCCAGTGCCCCTTGCAGCTATCCCAGTTACCGGCTCCAGCATAGAGTTGTATATATGCTGTAATTGTCACTGCTCTGTAGTGCAAAAGCAATAAACGTCATGGAGGTCTCTGGCTTCAGCTAGCAGCAAAGGGCACTATACAAACATGGTGGTGAAAAACATCGGTAGCTTTAGTCAAGCTAATGCTGTGAGGGGGCATTTCTTAGGCCTAAAAAAGAGTTGTTCTGTCCAATTCCTCACGCTGCAAAACTTACATTAAGTTCGTAAATCGGAAAAAAAACATACCATTTTGCTGAAAGTTGCAGCAACTGGTAACAAATAAAAAAAAAAGTGCGCATTTTAGGCCTAAGGAAATTCTTTCTCACAGTATTGGCTTCAGTAAAAGACACCATTCTTTTTTCCCTCCGTGTTTACCAGTGACCCTTGCAGCTAGCCCAGCTACTGGCTCCAGCATAGAGCTAGCTATTTATCATTATAAAGCATTATTGTCAGTCCTCTATAATTATAATTTTGTGGCCACGAGCCCGTGGCGATAGAAGGGGACATTCGATTAGTAAGTATGTGATTCAGGAGCCAAATTGAATTGGTTTTTTTTTTTTTTTTTTTTTTTTTTTTACCGAGGATGGTTCACCTTAAACTCGAGCCAAACACAAGCACAGGTTTAAGTATTAAAAACAAAGAGTCCAAACTATGCGAGAGATGGGCAACAATGGAGAAACGACAACAATACTAGGTTCCCTTAACAACCGACTCTACAGACGGCCGTGGCCGTGTTGGTAAAGGCGTGTGCCTCACGTTAAAGAGCTCCTTCAAGTTGCTAGTCCAGGTTACCCCTACTTTTGTGAAGATAGAAAATTAACGTAGCACTTAAAGGGTTAATAAATTGATGAACCATTCTTACAATCAGTCAGACCCACGGCTGCCTTGTGTACAGACATACTTTAATATATTATACAGTCTTGGATATAGAAATTCGACGGGTCGTCCACTTCGCCTCCGACTCTGGCTCCAGTCGCGCTGCAAGCCCAACACAAAAAGCACAGCCCTAGCTTGCGGACTGAACTGTGGAAGGTTTTTGTGACACATCATACGCGGATTTTAAACTTGGAACACTGCACTGCCAATTAATTACTAAAGTTTAACAGCAATGGCTTGATGTATCGTATACCTCTTTGTCCACTCGACGTCAAAACTAACTTTCGGGGGTTTAAATTCATGAATTTTAAACAAACGAAAAACCAAGGTACACACTGTATATTATACTACAGCATTTTCAATTCTCTTAAAAAAATTATTAAATATACCCTTTGACGTAGCAATAAATCGTCTGAAGGCTTCAAGGGTATAGTCGCCGTTACCGCAAATATAAGAACTTGAGATATATAAGCGGCACTCATAGCTTCGATTTTAGCTGGCCATGCCAAGAATGGACCACAGTACCACGACCGAATATTTGCAGATTTAAATGAGCCTTGCAGAAACGGGTTTTTTTTTTAGGTTATGTAATTTTGGTTTTTTACTGGCCGACAGAGCGAAGTGAGATCCAATACGCGACGTTTTGATTTTGTTGTGTGTTTTTCTGTTTGGCATACGATAAAATTGGCGATTTTTGTTCTGATTTGGCTGAAAGGTCATGACATTGGAGCTTTGTTGCATGAAATGAATGATGAATGATGAATGAATGAATGAATGAAATGATGACTACTTAAAAAAAATTCTAAAAAATTCGGGTATTCCGTCGAACGGCTAAGCCAGTATTTAGCAGCGGTGGATTTTGTAAATATACAGAGTAGCCGTCAAGTTTTCGAGAGAAGGGTTTAAAACGTGGCAAACTACAGAAAAAAAAAATGAATAAAACAAACATCAGAACAGATGTGTCACATGGTTCTAACCCTTACAGGTCTTAAGGATGCAAGGTATCATACTAAATTAAAAATTAAACAGAAAGTTGGCACATTTCGACAGAATGTACCAACAGTCAGCTCCCAACAGTTTAGACCGGACCACTGCACTGTGACTGAGGTTGGCGCTAATGACCAAGCTGTCGACGCGCCAGTTAGTCTCATTTCCCCCCCCCCCCCCCCCCCAACAGTTTAGAATTGTGCCAACTTTACATTTTATCTTTTATTTAGACCTGTAAGGGCTAGAACCATATCCCATCTGTTCGGCTGTTCGTTTTATTAATTTTGTTTTCTGTTGTATGACAAGTTTTCAACCCTTCACTTGAAAAGGGTTCCGATTTGGGAACCGAATGTCGTCATTTCGTTGTTCAGCTGCACCTGATGGCTACTCTGCATATATTTGCTTACTAATAAAGTGCTTTTTAGCTTTCTACTTTTTGTGGATATTGTAAGGCATTCTTGAAGCATTGACGGCAACATTAGACTTGGGTTGCGCATAATTTCCACTCCATTATTTTGGAATTAAAAAAATTTCCCATCTATTCCACTGTCGAGAAAGTTTTTTCAAGTGTATTCCAGCATTCGCAGGAACTCTGTCAACTTTAACTATTCGTGATGATGAGAATTATCAACATTTCATTAATTACCAACATCACGCAACTTCAAATGCTCAAAGTATTTTGCTGGTGTAATTTTAAAACCTGTCGAGACCTCGTTCCTCATTATTATTATCGATCTTTTTAAAACTATTTTTTTTTTTACCACAAACTTTTGACTTTTTTTGTTTTGTTTACTAACAGGGATGGAACATCTGATATTGTTCGTACTGTTCACTTTGGGAATGCTACAGCTAAGGAAAAGGTAAGTATAAATAAAAATGAGGAAGATTAGGGAAAGTAAAAAAGTGTTCATAATTATGGGATCTGTTGTTATATAATAATAATAAAAATAAAATAAATAATAATAAATTTAATTGCATGACATTGCTCGAAGTTTCAATGAAACTTCTTTGAGCTACAATAACTTACCTAAAAAATAAATAAATGAACACATTTGTACAAAAAACGAAACAATAAAAAAACATTTTTCTTAGACATAAATATGTACACATCATTTTCCTCATTTCTCTTTATATTTTCAGTGGATCTTATTATATACATTTATACTTTTCTACTAACAAATCTTTTAACCTAGTTCTAAGTTTGGTAATACTTTCATGTGGTAAGGTAACAGATCATTACCTTGTTTATTGAAAATGTGAGGTACATAAAACGATCTATTCTTACTCCATAACGATTACTCCATTCTGGCATTTAACATTTTTTGGACATCTTCATTTTTAATCGCTAACTTTTCGTATCATGGAGATCTTTATGAATATCGCTATAATAATTTTTTATCATAACTCTGTAATCTCTTAAATCTTCTATTTTCAGTATATTATTGTTATAGTGTATCTCATCTGTATGTTCATTTTCATGTGCAAACAATACCTTAACTATCTTATTTTGAAGTCTCTGCAAGCTTATGCAAACACATTTTGTTGTGAAAACATATATTTCAATATCATATTTTACACCATTTTCACCCATATATCCTATAACATTTTTAATTTTTCTTCTTTAGTGTGTATTTAATATATAGTGTGTGTATTATAGTATATAGTTTTATGTATAGCATTATAGTATATATTAAGTATACAATATGTGTATTTAGTATACGTGTATATGTGTATAGTATATGTGTATTTAGTATACAATATGTATATTTAGTATAATAATAATAATTATAATAATAATTTATCTGACTACATATATACAATTGTGTTGCTCGAAGCTGAAGAAAAACAGCTTGTGTGTGTGAGAATCCCAAAAAAAACATTAAAACCTTTAAACATACACTCAACATTGTGCAAAGACTTAAGTTAGTTTTCATATCTTGCGTGTTATTATATACAAAGATATGGTTAATCTAAATGTTAATAGTTTTACAAATACTTAGTATTTTACCTCTGTTATCTTAATTCGTAGTTCGTATTTCTTTGTTTTGGCTTTATAATAAAAATAAACATTTTTTTTCTTTAAGATATTTTATTTATAATACACGCTTGTAAATTTTTATCATTTTTTTTACACGTGGTCAACTTTTAAGTCCATATTTTTCTTAGCTTTGGTTTTATTTACTTTATATTAGGCAAGTTCAGATTATTTATGGTATTTTGTTTAAAATATTTGGAATATTTTGACATATTTGAAATGATATCTAGCCGTCCCGGCATCATGCGCCAATTTAATAAGAGGTCGTGTTGGCACACTGCCCCGTTTGTTATCGCATTGGATTGTTTGTGTTAGGGCCCAGACTTTTGCTAGCCCATAGTTTTCCGTCAACAATACATGTTGTAATATTTCGTTTGTTACTGAATGTTAAAACGTAATCGACATAGCATTCAGACTGACTACCACTTGGCCTTGCTACCATGCTGAAAATCAATATGCTCCCCGTTTTGTATTGCTGCCATGAAAAGAATGAACATGCTTTGTTCACCGCACACTTTTGCTGTCTACCCTGTGCAGCCTTTGCACGAACTGTGCACAACAAAGGTCAATATTTTGCGTCCATGTTTCGTTCGTGGACTCTCGTTATGATTATTTTTCCCGTCTTGCAGCTGGTCTACACACGAACTCTGATGGCTATAATCGAAGCAGGACGAGTAGTTGTGCCTGAGAATACGACAGGTATGTAGCTGTGTAGTTCATGATTATGAAATAGGTTGCACCATTCCTCCTTTCTCACTGCTAAACTCGATGGTGGGCTCCAATGAAACTTTAAAAATATTAATTCCTTTTTTTTTGGTTCTAAGGCTGCGTTTACAATATAAAAGCTTGTGCGTGAGCGTGGCGCTCGACGCTCGACGCGTACGCCAGTTCATGAGCAAAGCAGTGCGCGCGGACAATCGGCTTGGCCCGCTCGTGGTATCGTCACGCTAAAGCAAACGCTCTTTCATTTACAAATCAAACGCGTGAGCAGGTGCGTGAGCTTGATAATGCTGGCCTATGCTGTTTCACAACTTCCCCCTTTTATAGCACCAAAGATTTGATGCCATACGGGTCAAGGTCGCTGTAATTAAGATATCTGGCCGTTTATTTTGAGCATTCAGCCTTTTAGCACACCACGTTTTCCTTTCTTGTGGCGCCGATGGAATCCGTTGATGCCGCCATTTTTTTTTATCGTCGCTTTTTTTTTTATCGTCGCTTGGCGCTCACCGATCTAGGTCCAGTAGATATTCGCGTGACGCTTGAAAATAGCAAAACGCGCGCGTTGGCCCACCTGCTCTACAATTGTAAATGGTCGCGCTTAAGCGTTGAGATGGGAAAACTCTAGTTTCGCGCGCCGAGCGTCACGCGTACGCGTCGAAATCAATATTATAAGGGGGGGGGGGGGGGGGGGGATAATCGTCTAACTGGAAAATCGCATAATTGGAAGAACGTATAACGGAAAACAGTATGACGGAATGTCATCTAACTGGAAATTCGTATAATGGAAAATCGTCTAAAATCCCTGCCGTGCTCGTTGCGGCTATACATATAGCATTAGAAACCGCAGTTAGACGTTAATCCAGTTAGACATTAATCCAGTTAGACATTAATCCAGTTAGACGTTTATCCATTATACAATTATCCATTATACGATATTCCGTGTAGATGCTTTTCCAGATTTTTTATTTATAGGCACATTTTAGACAATTATCCCATTAGACGATTTTCCAGTTAGACGTTCGTCCGACGCCCCTAAATGGGCCCTAATGCTCTAAAGCTGGCTCATAGTCAGGCTCGTAGTCACATATGCATGGCGTTACAAACCATAAACCCTGGAAATTTATGGTACAAAGGCAATGCTACAATTACAAGGTTTCAGTGCAGTCAAAAAGTTGAAGGGTTAGAATGCACCCAAGCTTATAATCGGGTGTAAACCAACGCAGTAATAGTGGGGGGCTAGGGCGGGGGGGACGATGGGAGTCCGTCTTTCCTAAACTTTACGAAAATCGTGATTATTAGTCAAAACTAAAAATTGACGTTGGCTCTTTATTTGCTGTCCTAAATCTGTTAGCGTATTGCCACTATGATTGAAAAGGCTGTTTCAGTTGAGGCAAAACCGTCAACTAAGTAGTCCAAAACAAAACTTGTTTAAGATTCCTAACAAGATTCCTGCTGATGATGACAGTAGCATTACTGTCGAAAATTAGCAAGACTCTGTGAGTGTCTTATGTATGAAATTGCGCGAAGATTGAAGAAGATTGTGGTTTTAAAATAATTTTCGTCGTACAAAATTCGCGATATCTAATGTCGCGACATGCTAGTGTGTCGCGCCAAGTAAAACAACAGTCGTAATCATTCAGCAGCAGTCATTATCATTAAATTGTAGAGGACATTGCAGTATTATCGTGCGGCAGCACGACATTGGTATCTTAAGACCTTCAGCAGGAGTGTGGTGCATTTCAAGGTTCTCGGTAAAAATCACAATATGGTTCAAAACCTGGAATTTGATTAAAGTCAAGAGCAACGGTGCAAAAATTAATCCACGTGGGAACGTCTTTAAATTGGCTTTCGGTGCGAAATCTGATCCAATAACGTTGTAGCCCCTGGTAAATGAGGATGCAAAAGGTTAAGTTTTCACAGCTCTTGAGTAAATGGCTTGCAAATCTAGGGGGTTATGGCCAAGTATTGCACATGTAGGGCACGATCACGGCTTGTTGTTAGTCTGGATCGTCCCAAGTTTCCGGCAGTTAACATTCTCACTGCCGATGTCCAATAATCTCTGAAGCTCTCTTGCACGATTCCGTTATGTAATTCACCCGAGCAAGGAAGGAGGGGGGGGGGCGTATAATCCCCCTAAACACGGACATAGTCGACAGTCAGTTTGACGCATTGGCTGGTGATTTTCGCCTGGAACACTGGTCACAAATGCATAGTGTATGGTTAGATAAAAAAAAATTGAAAATTGACACATTTCACGTATCACTATAACCATTATAGTTGAGTAAATAATCAAGAAAATTGTCAAGATTGTTGTACGCGCGTATTTTTCTGCATTCAATTCAGCTTGTGCTATCTCGTTTCTTGCAGATCACGACTTTGATCTGGTAATTCGGAAACAGTTATACGATGGAGGTTTTGACTATCCCCACGTGACAGGTCATGGGATGGACCCCGTCCTCCGGGCAATTAAGAGTAAGTTGAAAATTATCAATATTAGCACACACCTGCTTAACAGGGGATGGGTTGGACGGATGTAGTAGTAGGCCTATGCCGACAAAAATAAGCTTTTTTCCATGCGAACTCTATCGAACTCTATGGACAGGACGGCAATAAATTACGAGCTATTAAAGGCACTGTTGAGGAATGGCACTCGGCGTGTCGCCACAGTCGCCGTGAGGAGGTGGTGTTGGCCCGTTTGCGTATTGGTCACACTCGACTTACTCACTGTTTCCTTTTGCGGGGGGTTGACCCTCCTGAATGTTATTGGTGTCGGCGGCCACTTACGGTCCGGCACTTCCTTGTTGATTGTTGCCATCTTGATGGTTTTCGTCGTCTTTCCATCTTCCGCATGACATTGTGCGTCAATTGGGCGATAAGTCTGTCCTCCTGTCCGGTGTTTTTCAATTTTTGCAGGAGGTACAGATGTATGACAAGATTTAGATTAGGGGTTTGAATAATATCTCTGTAATGTGTGGTGCAGTGGCAACCCGGACCACTGCACTGTGACTGAGGTTGGCGCTAATGACCAAGCTGTCGACGCGCCATTAAGCCTCATCTCCCCCCCCCTCTATCGAACCTGCTACACAATTAAAGGGGGATTACCACCAAATGACAAGCCGCAGGATCCCAATGGCCGCTGTATAGTTCTGTCTCGCCCATACTTTCAACAAGCCAAGGAACACGCAAATAAATGTCTTTTTATGAAACAAAATAGCCACACAAACTAGCCACTTTATTGAGCGTAAAATTGGTGCGCCCACGTGCATCAGGAAGCAAGCGGTAAAGCTAAGCCTAACGACATCACGGGCGCTTTTTTCTATACATCCACCGTTTTGAAACGCCCGAGATTTTTAAACGGCTAGACGGGCGCCACCCAGTGACAGTAACGTCGTTAACCGCTTGCTGTCTGGTGCACGTGAACGCACCAACTTTGCTGCATTCAATAATTTAGGAAGCTCGTGGCCAGTTTGTTGTGTATAAAAAGAAATTTCTGTGCTACATTCTTTCGCTTGTTGAAATCCATTGCTACACAGAACTAAATAATGGTGGACGGCGCTATAGTGTTTGCGGCCTATCTTGCGTTCGCCCCCGAACGACACAGATAATCAATTGTATGTTTTTGGTAGCAGAGTGCCTTGTTGGTATCCAAGATGGTTACAAAAACAATGGTGGCCGTCGATTAATGCTGCCACCTCCAGGAAAACGTAGCCGCTCATAAAATATCTGCAGGACTCAAGATAAACCGCGCACACAATAGATGCTGCAACGTGTCAGTCGGTGAATTGACACCTTTAAACCGTTTAGGCCCGTCCACGAAAACCATCTGGCCCGACTTGCAACAATAGCAAGGGATTAGACAGAAATGGCCGCCACGAGCGACACACTTCATTTCTGCAAGGTCTGTTCGGCATTTCGGACAAGCAAGTCGCATCGGTGAACTTTTTATTGGTGAGTGGCGACATCTACTGCCAAAATAGTGGCAGCTGAAAAGCTTGGCAATTCACTAACTTAATCCCAGTAATCCCCCGGTAAGTAGTCTACACTTGAAAGTAAATAAATTTCAGTGTATAGCCTTTTCCACATAAGCTACTAAATTTCTCGACTGCCCACGTCTCTTCAGTAAATAGGGACGTGTATCCTGAAAGGGTTTCAAGGAAAGGAGTAGCAGCATCTCAAGTGGCATTCTCTTTAACTGTAACCATCTCCTTCGGCTGACAGAAAGCGGCAACAAGACAAATCAACCGAATCAGCCGCACTTTCGTCGGTCATATTGCCCAATTTGGCCGCGCATGCTATATTATTCACTTAAGATGTGGCCCATAGTGTCTGTGGTACAAACATGATCCGTCACTCCGTCCATGGTCAGTAAACTGTGCCGATCCGACCTATACAACATTTATAGTAGGGGTGTAGACAAAATGGTAGCCACGACTAGCCCAATTCTTCGAGGTCTGTTCACGAATTGGCCACGCTAAGCGCATCTTTGTATTCTGGAGTTAAGACATACTGACAGTTAGTGGCGGTTTTTTTTTTAAATAATAAATATAATTTTTGCGTAGATTTGCGTGACCAATTTGTATTATCTATAAATATAATTTTAAATAGTTTTTAAAGTTATCAATCATCCGCAGTTAAGCTATTTCTGTGCGCTTGGAAAACAAAGAGACGCGTACGTTCGTTTATCCAAAAAGTGTTGCAAGGGAAGGAACGTTGGCATTTTTGTTTACTGTCAGTGTCGCTCTCGGTTGACAGAAAGCAGCAACAAGACAAATCAATCGCATCAGTGCCTTTTTCGGCGGCCATATTGTCCAACCCAGTCGCGTATGTTATTTTTCATCCAAGATCCGGCTGGTACTGTAGATAGAGCCCTGCTCCGTCTGAGTGGCGCACACGGTTTAAATGGCACATGCGTGACAACTTTGACACATCTGATAGGTTGGGTTTGTTATTTTACCATGACATGTAATAGGTTTTTTTTGGCGAATATCTTATAATTTTTATTTGTTGATCTATTAGCATAAACCCTTTCCTATTTTAAGTACTTGATTTTATAAACTCCGACCACAAGAAAATTACTCGTAAACGATCATAATTTAGACCTGGGTAGTCAGACAGCGCCCTCTCTGATGATCTTCTTTTACTAATACTTTATGCGTTAGGCCAGAGCCACCTACAGTAAAGGCCGTATCAGCATTGACTTTCACAATGCTGCGCAAAACGGCGACGCAAATAGCCACGCTGCAAGTTTGCCAAGTTGCGTCATCAGTTGACAGAATTTGGAAACCTTGTCGGTTAGTTTGCAATTTTACCACTTGGTGTAGAGATGGCAGCACCTAGCAAACGTTCTCTCCTCTTGATTTTAGTCGCCGTGTTTGGCTTGTTCTGATACAACCTTTGCTGTAGGAGGCACTAGTTAGGCCCTCAGCGAATGTGAGGGCTTGTTGGTACGCTCAGATACGTTACAGGCTGGCTGTGCGCGTTTAGCAGTCATTCCAAAATGTCAGTTATTATTTTTATTTTATTTTTGAAACAAAAAAATAAGGTAATTTTTTTTATTGTTAATCCTTTTCTTTCACGACTGGTATTTTAAAATATCAACAAAGCGTTTTGGTTGCCTTGAAATGGTTATCGGTACTCAGCAATCAGAACTGCAACTGTATCCGTCTTCAATATTGTTAGGTGATGTCGGCTGGCCTTTTATCTGTAGTTCTTCAGCTTCATCTGTTTCGTCCCATGGCCATTTCTCAGTAGCTCTTTAGCTGCATCTGTGACGTCGACTGGCCTTATCTTTGCAGCTCTTCAGCTTCATCTTAGTTGACGGCTGGCCTTTTCACCGTAGCTCTTCAGCTGAGCCGCCGTGACATTTGTAGCTTTTCAGCTGCATTTGTGACATGGGGTGGCCTTTTTTCGTATCGTTGCAGCTTCATCTGTGTTGTCGGCTGGCCTTTTTTCAGTAGCTCTTCAGTTGCATTTGTGACGTCAGCTGACTTTTCTCTGTATCTCTGAAGATGCTTCTGTTACGTCGGCGGGCCGTTTCTGTCTTGGTTAAGGTCTGTTTTTGCTATACTTTCGTTTCATTACCTCACGATTTTCTTCAGGTCGTTTGTTTATCACACCTAAGTAAATTCGTATTTGATTGTTTGTCTAAACTAAAGCTAAAGTTTGGGCGCTTTAGCCCCTAACCCATTCCCTTCCCATATCCTTCTTGTATGGTATCACTTATTTACGCATGCACTACTATAAACTATGCTGATTCGTCATTTGCTGGAGTTTCTACAATATTCAAAATGGACCTGAGAATTCAGCTGAGGGTATTAAGGAAGGGAGTTTTAAGGGCAGATTTCTGTAAAAAAAAATTTGTTTTCAGAAATTTAATGCCTTTGAAATACTTAAAAGTGCAAATCTGCAGATATTTTTTCAATGCAATAAATACATTATTTATCGTACTTTTACCGAATTTTGCCCTTAATTTCAGTTATTCCCCCCCCCCCCTCCCCCCTTCTGTCCTTTCCTATCTGTGTGCACCATTGTTTTGTTTTGTATTGTATGTCATGCGGACAGAATCACATTATGAGCCTAACTGTTTTTGATATGGTTTCGAATATATATTTTTCTTTTAATACTAGACGCTCCCGAAATTAGATACCGGAGACCTGATAGATTTCAGGCTACCAGACTGGAAGAAGGGATGATTATCGTCATTGGTAACGTATTATATAATATTTTTTAAATTTTATTCTGGGTTTGTAGAAGTCTATTTAAGTCTAGTTGTGGGATCACGAATTGTTCAAACAAGTCTTGAACGTTGTTGAACAGTTATGGGCGACTTTTGATTCGGCCAACCACACAACGCACTGCATTTTCATTAATGGGGGACGCCATTTTGGATTTTACCGCGACTGAAGCGCCCTCTGTTAACGTGATCGTAAGTACGACACTACCAGAAAAAATCTTCTTCTATAGTCAATCTACAAAGTGGCAAAAAGAGCTTGCTTTTATCTGCACTCAAATGATTTTTTTTACTAAATTTGTCTTCTCAGTCAAGTCATTTTCGGACACCCTGCAGTATATTATTTACAGTGAGTTGTGTCAATTTATTAAAGGTACATTCCGCCTGCCTTAACAACAGCTACACGCCGATCGTATCCGCGCATTTATCAGAGTCAAAGTCAACGAAGACAGTAGCTTCATTTCTCACAGCGAACAACGCAGCTACTGTCTCAGTTGGCATTGCGCCATATAGACAAGTCTGCGTGAACGCATTAATTGTGTCGTCAAAAACCGAAATGATTCTTGTATTTTAAAATCGCAATTTATAATTTTCTAGAATAGTGTCTTATAATTTTGCTTCGGCGATCTATTGGAATAATTAATTTTAATTTTTACTGCATTAGTCTTTTAGATTTTTGATCTCTCAGTAATTACTAGCAAACGATTAAAATTAGTACTGCGAACACAAAAATAATACTTCCAAGGTCATTGTAGGCGCGCGATGCATCATTTAAGTTCGGGACGAACGTAAATAAAGTTAGTAATATTCAACAGAAAATCTCCTAGACGCCACATTTTAAAACGGATTTATTTTTAGCAAAGGAAAGACTAACGGTAAGTAAATAGACCTTTGGGGCCGTACTTGATGTGGAGGATTGAGAAAAATTGCGCTGAGAGGTATATCCCATGAACTGTTGGGTGGGTTGCCATTTTGGAAGCAGCCATGTCGGATTCTCGTAATGTTACTGAGGTAAACCTTAATATGCTTTGCTACCAAGGAAAGCTTCGTATAAAAATGTACCTCCATATTTTCACATAGCATTTTTCATAGCATTTATTCCTCATTGAGCACACATCCACTGCTAAATAAGAAAATATAAACCTTTTTCTTCTTATTGAGGCAGATATTTTTTGCTAAACCTGGAAACCATCCTACTGTACGAGTCGTCCGCCATTGTGGTACGGTAGTGGGGATTAGGTATTCTCCAGACGTCATGCTGCATTTCTTTCTGAGGTATTTCTCGGGGGAGGGGGGGGGACACCAGGAAATATATTTTAAGGCCCCAAACCGCTGGTGGCTGGCTTGCCACAAGACCGGAAAGGTTTCAAAGCTAAGGCTGTGGTCAATTTGTTTAGCCTTACTTAATTATACTAAGGCATGGCACTAACACAAAGTATAAGAACGTTACATAGATACCAGGAACATGGCTTGTTTAAAATTTAAATAAATGATTTTTCTTTTTTTTTGTTTCACTAATTTTAAGGATTTTCTTTAAGACCGAGTTTAGCTTCCATGAGAAGCTTCCCTTTGTCATAGTGTTACCACGGTAACAAAAGAGCAGCTAGCCAGCCTGCTCGCAGTTTGTAGTCTGGTTGAAGCCACGTCGTCGCCATCTTGTGGTGGTAGTGGGAAACTAAAGTAATAAAACGCGTTATTTTTTTTTTAGCGTAAAGAGTGAAACGTTAATTAACCTCGGAGAAAATTAATAATTTTAGGAATCGTGTGTTACGAAATTAAATTTAAGAAGTGAGAATTTTACTAAGTAAAAATAAATAAATAAATAAATAAAATATATATTTTATTGGGAGCGCTATGACGCGAAATCCAAAAGCGAGTTATAAAAGATAACGATCGTAATACTATGTTTCACTGTGTAAGATTGTGGCAACCCCAAAAACTTGACTCAATCTAGAGAGATTGGGGTTACGTACCGGTAAAAATATAACAATAGCATTTGGAGCAATTGAAATCTTTTTGCTCCAGCTTAAATTTATGATTTCTGATGGAGCAAAAAGATTAAAAGATGATTTGTCTCCAAATGCTATTGTTCCGTCATTTCGTGTTTACCGGAACGTCTTCTCCACTAGCGCCTTTATACAAGGTGGCTGAAAAGTCTGGAGAAGCCTACCGCCATTCCAAATCTACTAAGAGGAAACCACGAAAATGTACATACATATAGAGCAGCGTAATGTGACGTCATATTGGCTACAAGAGAGATAGCTGCAAGGGGCACTAGATTAAAATGGAGGGTCAAACAATGACACTTCTAGTCAATGCAGTGCTTTGAGAGCGGGTTTCATAGGCTTAATAAAACGTTTTCTACAATCCTTTATGCTGCTAGGTTGGAATTGGAAAATAAAGATTCCACTTGCTTAAAAATGTCAGCAACTGCCAACAAATCGACAAAAATCGCGCATTATAGGCCTAAGAAAGCCACTCTTAACAGCATTGTCTTCAGTAAGAGCGCTTCTTTTCCCTCTCCAGTGACCCTTGCAGCTATCCCAGTTACTGCTCCAGCATAGAGTTATATACAATAATACAACGTTGTGTCACTGCCCTATACTATGGGTCGAGGGACATGTAATGATGCTAGTTTAAATGACCTAGGATTGTTCCTTCAAGGTAATCATGATGTTAAAATTTGAACTATACGTCGTAGAATAGTGCTGTAAATTGGAAAGTTGTAGAGAATCGTGAGCCAATTCTCTAAAATCGGACCATTAAGGTAGGAGTTATCCTTCAAACAAGTTAGTCATAATAGCTTCACTGCATGTCTTCAGGATATCCAGCAGAGAAAGTGCCGTACCAAACGAAAGTATCGCGGCAGTATGGGATACAGGAAACAGGTTTTTTTCTTACCTATCCAGAAATGTGTGGTGCGTTTTCCTCAAAATTGGAAAGTGGTTTCCTGAAGCGTGCATGCGTTCTGTTACACCTTTGGAGGGGGGGGGGGGGAGGTCCACTGCATGTCAGGAAGGAAGTGAACAAGCAACACTAATTTGGACACTTATTTTTACTGTACAAGACGACGGACAGATTTCCGAATGCCGGTATTCGATGAGTTCTTTGATTCGATAACCCCGAAATGGACGCCATGTTGGATTTTGAATTCTCTCTGCGAGTAGCTATTTATTCTGCCGTCGTTTGATCACTGCGAGAAGCTGTTTTTTTTTCAGCGAGAATAGCAAATTTTGGAAACGGCGTGAAATGGCAGCAACGTTGTACCAATGTTTAAAATGACTGTTGCACTTTGTTCTCTGTCCGTGTTGTTATTTATAATACAAATAATTTGTTGCCTATTACCGCATTCATTTAACAAAAACGGAAAATTAATCGTAAATAAATAGCGGTTGCCTAGCGGGAAGGTCGGCAAGTGAGAAGATCTCGTTGCGTAAACGCACCCTTACGCATTACTGTGCGTATAGCGTGACTAGGGCATATGGCGATGATTTTTTAGGAGACAGTGTTAAACACGACGTCGAACTTGAAAGCAAATAATTGCAGAAAAAATGCTTTCGAAACAAATTAATTATTGCTCTTTTGCACATATTTTTAATTATTGTTCTTTTGCACATATTTTGCCGCACTATTGTTAAGCAGTTTTGGCTTTCATTATTTCTGTTTTTTTTTTTTTTTTGTATCAAATAATGTTACACATTACTATTATGCGTTAGCACTTCGGAAATTTGTTAAATTTTGTAAAAATATTGCGGGAAGTGAGTGCTCGATGAAACATCAAACAAATGAAGCCAAACGCACTACCATGCCTTGGGTTATAACAAAAGAAATAGGAAGAATTCAAGACTCGGTATTTTGCTCGCGAATTATGCAAGCTATTTCAAGAGGCCGAGAATTCAGTTCAAAGTATTATGTGAAACATGAAGAAACAAAAGAACACACACGCTGACTGTCACATGCTCTGAACTATATTCTGGTCCTCTTGAAAAAGCTCGCGAAATTAGCGAGCGAAATATCAAGTGTCAATTCTTCGTGTTTCTTTTGTTATAAACCTATGTGTGCTGATGATTTTGGCCTCATCTGATTGATATTGTAAAACCATTATTACAATTTTTTAATCTGAATGTGCCATCCAAAAAAGTAATAAATACCACGACGAGTTGAATTGCGAAGAACCTAAAGTAAGACACAGGATGTTCGCATATCAAATCCCACTCGAGCTTAGTTTTAAGTACCGGTAATTTTTCTCGATCACATATTGCATTCTCCCAAGCTGATAAAAATACCCGGCACAAGCACTCGGATGTTTTCTCTGGTCGGCATGCAACTCGTGATGGAGAAAAGCATCGATAACAAACCAAACACTTGTGGAACATGTGTATGTCAAAGACAGTATTCACATGTGTTTGACCTAACGTCAATAACAAAAATAAAAACAAACAATAATTAATCTACGTAGACGGCTGAATGTCCAATATTAGAATTTATTACATGCCAGGGAAAGGAGAGAAAAAATGGTAAAACGGTCAAAATATATTTTTCATTGCGGATGTACATTTAACATAGTATTTTAGCCTCCGCTACGAACTAAAATGAACGGCAAACACTTTTAGGTTTTTTCCGTGTTTCTCTAAAGTGGCAAATTACTAATTCGAATCCTTGTATGTGTAATATGTGTTTGCGGAGGCATCGTTACGTCACTTAGAACATTAGTCTGAGCTGTCGCTCCCATCTGAGTCGCTTTCGCCTGACTTGCTCCCATCTGAGCCGCTATCGCCTGAGCTGTCGCTATCG
Source organism: Lithobius niger (assembly GCA_023313725.1). Classification (NCBI taxonomy): domain Eukaryota; kingdom Metazoa; phylum Arthropoda; class Chilopoda; order Lithobiomorpha; family Lithobiidae; genus Lithobius; species Lithobius niger. The sequence goes on from JAHWFP010235602.1 coordinate 49,141, forward strand.
CTCTTGTCGTCATCACCGATTTCGTTTCTTTCGGCACCCCTTTTATTGCGTGTTGCTGTCATTCTGTCATGCGGCTCAGAGTCTTCGGGGCTCGGATCGGAGTCTTCGGGGCTTAGGAGGTCCTTTTCCTCTTTCTCATCCTCTCTGTTATTGTGTTTGGCGAAGGTTGAGTGCACGAAAACGCAGAAGACAACAGCGCAGAGCATGAACACTGTAACCTGATTCATGGTTTAAAGCAATCTGATAGAAAAAAAAAAAAGAGAAGGTTCAGTTAGAAGTCGAGATGGTAATTTTTCAGTCCTTTTCAAAAACAAAAATGTTTACTACACGAAAACACAGAAGATAACAGCACATCGTATATGCACACGGTTACCCGATTCATGTTTGAAAGCAATCTGCTAAAAAAAAAAAAAAGGTCAGTTAGAAGTCAAGATCTTAATTTTTCAGTCCCTTTAGAAAAGGAAATGTTTACTACACGAAAACACAAAAGACAACAACACCTCAAGCATGTGCACTGTAATTTTTCTTGGTTAAAATCAGTCTGCTGAAAAAACCATTCAGTTAGAAGTCGAGATGTTAATTTTTCAGTTTTTTTCAAAAACAAAATGTTGACTGCCCGAAAACAAAGAAGACAACTGCACATAGCATGCACACTGTAACCTGGTTCATGGTTAAAGAAATCTGCTAATAAAACAGAAGGTTCAATTAGAAGTCAACATGTTTTCAGCTTCAAAACATAATTGTTTACTGCACTAAAACGCTGAAGATAACAGCGCACAGCATGCACACTATAAACTATTTCATGGTTACAAGCAATCTGCTTAAAAAAAGAAGTTTCAGTTAGGAACCAAGATGTTAGTTTTTCAGTCCTTTTCAAAAACAAATGTTTACTGCACGAAAATAACAGCGCACAGCATACACTCTGTAACATGATTAACGGTTAACAGCAATCTGCGAAAACAAAAAGAGATGATTCAATTATAAGTCGATCTAATTGTTTACACCTTCTCAAAAACGAAATTGTGTGTTATTGGGGGGGGGGGGGGTCATGATTGGACAGCGATGGACCAGTACAGGCACTGGGAGTCACATTGGTTCAGCAGCTGAAAGACTACAGGGTTGTTCAGCAGTTAGTGGATCTATTCTGGCAGATTTGGGACAATCAATGATTTGGGACTTATCATGAGTGGAAGTATCCCGGTTCGAATTCCTGGACTTGTCTCTTTCCTTACAGACCTTTTTGGGCCTTTACATGTCTAGTAAGGTTCACAATTAAATCGGTTATTATTTCGCTTCATATGTCTGAAGGCTCAGCAAAAATATCGGAAAAAATTCTTTGGTTTTTTTTGTGTGTCTACTTTCCATTTCCAACCAATCCACCACCAAGCCACTGGCTTTTATAGTGTACATAGTAAAAACATACACATATTCAGCCAGAAACCACCCCACCTAAAAAAAACACCAAAATACAGGTCAACATAGCAACGAGAAAAAAAAATCTAATTGTAATCATATTTGTAATGAACAAACGGAAAAAAAGAAGAAGCTTGTACTGAGTTATTATTAAGTATTGGCGTACCATTTCAATAAGCACAATCTCCTATGGTAAAAGACTAATGTTTGTTCCTTTTGAGTTAGTCATCTATGAATAGAATTATTCAAACGTCAGGCAGCAGGTATGCCACAATCGACACGAGCATGAGACATCACAGGGCCCTTCTCTAACCGAAAAGAGGGGTGGCTGAAACCCATCTCAGTCACCCCTGGCATTTTCGGGAAGAGAAGTCATCACTAGAGCACCAGCATCGACTGAAAGGAGGGAAAATTGTTGGAAAGCTTTTCAGGACAGCGTGCGCCTTGAAGGCGCGGCTTTGAGACAGCCTTGGGCGTCTGTTTTCATGCTGTTGGCATTCTGGTACCATAATAACTAAATAGCCTGGGAGTTGGGGGTGGGGGAGGAGGGCAAGGCAGGGGAATGTCCTTGTCCGATGGCGACTGGGTTGGGGAAAGTGGTCGGATTGTGGGCGGATTGTGGTCGGATTGTGGTCGCTGATTCAGTGAGTGAGTGAAGCGAACGAAAATCGGCGTTTGTTAGCAAGTTTGCAAAAAACATTGATGGGTTGATTGCGTGGGTTTCCGTTGTGCAACCATCACCATCCGTGCATAGCAAGGGCGTCGTCCAGTATTGCATTATTTTCCTACCGCCATTAACCAAATAAACAAAAAACCTGCTTCGAAGGAAATATCAAAAGTAATACCTTAAGTTTACCATTCCAAAAAATATCCATACAAACTGAGAAATGTTAGGCCGCTAACAATCCTGTTACAACAGGAACAAGTGCTTGAAGAAAACAAGCAAGACCTTCAAGCATTGGTTCGTGTTTAAGTTTAGCAGCATAAACTATTAGCGGTCGTACATTTCCCGCCTTGTAAAAGTAAGACGATAGGTTTTCCATTCCAAAAAAAATGCAAAACTTATTGTCTTACTTTTTTACAGTGTGCATTGTTTTTTTTTTTGTTTCTTTTTTTCATATATAGCAGATTCATTTTTTGAAGAACTACTGTTTTTTGTGTGCAGAATGCGTTGTATTGTGTTTATATGCAATCATTAACCAAATACTGGAATATTATTTAGACCTGCAATGTATATCTTTTTGCATGCATAACTTTCTGCATGCATTATAATGAACCGCGGCCTATTTTGAGTTCTCCTCAGAACGAACACAGATAATCGATTGTATATTTTTAGTAGCAGAGTGCCTTGTTGATATCCAAGATGGTTACAAAAACAATGGCGGCCGTCGATTAAAGCCGCTCCCTCCAGGAAGACGTAGTCGCTCTTAAAATACTGCAGGACTCAAGATACGCCGCACACACATAATAGTTAATGGAACCAAAATGGGATGAACATGTATTTGCAGTAAACAGATTTAAAATAACTAAGATTAACGAAGATTTGAGGTAATGAGATATACGAAATGTAAGATAAAGAGAGAAGTGATCAGACACAAAAAAAGCTATAGAAGATTTGAGATACATTATGTATAGCATATTTGAGATACATTATGTATAGCATATTTGAGATACATTATGTATAGCATATTTGAGATAATTGTATGTCGAGGTCCGAGAACAAGATAAACTGGTATTTCTCTGAACAGTGTATGGCTCAGCGAATTCCCCTAAAAATTTTAGTGTTCAGTCTTTTTTGATTACGTAAATAATGAACTCAGTACCAAAGAATTGCTTTTATGCTAACTTTGAATAGGACCTTGTACGTAAAGAACATCTTTTTAGTTCCGCAGATTATTTATAAGGAGTTTGTGTAAAGTTTATTAAACGGTGTAAAAATTGAAAGGCAAAAAACTATTATTTTTGGACTCCATTTTACTGCCAAATTTACCTTTTAACTTTTACCTTTAAAATTTACCTTTAAAATTTACCTTTTAAATTTAACTTTTACTGCCATGGAAAAGTTGTTCTTGGGCATCACTATCACACACAAAAATTTTCTTCACTCTGAGATCTCATGTCTTCAGGTGCCTTAAGGGCCTAAAAGTTTAACATCGCATGGCAATGGGCGAAACGGTGAAAAAGGTAAAATTAATGGATTGACGGTTTTACAATATATATATATATATTTTTTTTTTAGATAAGCTCATTCGATTCTCTCGCAAACTACGTTAGCCTGCCTTAATTACAAAGAATTGTATTTTTTTCTTAAAAATTTTGGGAATAATGTTGCATCGATAATTGGCCAAAATGGCATTTTAGGCCCATAACTACTATAGGGTTGGAGAGGAGAATTTGTAACTCTAAAAAGTCACTATTGAAACGTCCTAGATCCATTCCAATTAGTTCCACCACAGTTTTCAGAGGGCGCCACTTGTTCCATCTGGTAATTTTTGCTCATTTTTCAGCCCAAATCTTAAACTAACCTAAAATACAACTAAGCTAAACTAAATAATAATTAAATACAAGCTAGTTTCGTTTAGGTTAGTTTAATTTCAGGCTGAAAACTGAGTAGAAATTCCTGCATAAAACTCGTGGCGCCCTCTATAAACTCAGACGGAACTAATTGGAATGGATCTAAGATGTTGCAGTATGGGTCTCAGTCAAAAATTCTGCTCCCCAACCCCATAAATTCTTGCTATTACGTAATACTTTTGGCGCGGAACAAAGTTTTTTTGTCAATTACGGCCAATTTTTTTAGTCTCTAACTGTGGAGAGATGTGGTCCGGGGTTTTCGTTTTCCCTGGGTGAAAAAACCCTGGGGTTGCAAAAAGGTGAGCTATGGTCAGGGGGAAAACAGAAGGGGAGGGAAAAGTAGAGGTAGTCGAACCCCCGGGGATTTTGTGCTGAACCCCCGAGGAAGTATAGCGTAGAAACCTCTAGGGAAAATATTCCACCCTCTAATATCCCAGGGGGAAATGATGTAGTGAGTTATGCATCCGAGGGTGTTTTAACCGAAACCCCAGGGGTTCCTTCCCCTCGACTTGCACAAGAGCATATCTCACCACTTTTAACTTTTCAAAATCCCTGGGGATTTCCCCAAAACCCCCAGGGTTCGACCACCTCGGGTTTCGCTTTCCCCTGGTTTAATTTACCCCTTACCATATCTCTCCACCATATGTGTTTCAAATGAGATAATATTAAAAATTAAATTGAAAACCTGTCAAATCATATATTTGCATTTTTCGTCGTTCCGCCCATTGCTGTGGCAACGTTAAACTTGAAGGCCCTTGGGGCACCTCAAGACATAATCCCAAAATCATGATTTTTTTTTCTGTGTATGATAGTGATGGCCAAGAGAGACTTTTCCACGCCCTGCCAATGAGGAATTCCAAAAAAAGGTTTCTGCACTCCACTCTGATGTTCAACATTACAATTTGTGACGCCGACAGGGAAAGCACAATTGAAAAACATTAATGGAGTAAAAATATATTTTTAATTGCCGATAGTACATTATGTAGTAACATTTTCAGCTAGGCTATAGCATGCCGCTATTAACTAGGAGGAATGGTAAAAACCCTTCGTTTTGTCATGTTTTCTCTAAGGTGACAAAATCACTAATCCTCACATTTGTACTATTAATGTGTGGATTAGCCGCTAAACTCGTTGTAGCCTGATTCATCGTCACTTTCGGCCGAGCTAAACTCATCGTAGCCTGATTCATAGTGACTTTCGGCCGAGCTGCTGTCGCTAAACTCGTCGTAGTCTGATGATTCATCTTCACTTTCGTCCGAGCCGCTTTCGCTAAACTCGTCGTAGTCTGATGAGAAATCGTCACTTTCGGGCGAGCTGCTGTCGCTTGAGTCTTCACTTTCTCTTTCATCCTTAACGATGACGATTAGACGCCTTCCTGCGCCCCGTTTATTTCGCCTTGCTGTCATTCCGTCTTGCGGCATGGGGTCTTCGGGGCTTATTTCCCTTTTGTCGCGCGGTGGGCCCTTGTTCGCGGCATATGATGAATGCACGAAAACACAGAAGATAACAGCGCACAGCATGCACACTGTAATCTGATTCATTGTTAACAGCAATCTGCTAAAAGAAAAAAGAGAATGTTCAGTTAGAAGTCAAGGTGTTAATAGTTCAGTCCTTTTCATGCAAAAAAGTGTTTTAACGGTGTCATGATTGCACAGCGATGGACGAGTACGGACGATGGGAGTCACAGTTGCTGAAAGCCTACAGGATTCTTCAGCAGCTAGTGGGTCTATTTTGTCTTATTCGGTTCGGTTCGAATCCCTGGGACATGCCTTTCCTTATGGAACTTTTTTGTACTTTTAAATGTCCAATTGTCCAGTAAGGTTCAAAATTAAACCGGTTATTGTTCGCTTCATGTGACTTATGGCTCAGCAAAGTTGATGAAAAGAATTCTATATTTAAAAAAAATCAAGTTTTCGTATCCTACCAAACCAATCCATCATGAAGCCACTGGCTTATGTGGCGCACCGTAAAAATAACAAACAAACAAACAAAAAAAATGCACAAATTTGACCATAAACTCCACCCTAAAGCACACCAAAATGCAATTAAACAAAACAAAGCCGAAACAATAATTCGAATCGTGTTAATAATAAACAAAAATAAAACTGGTATGGAGTTATTAGTAAGATTGACTGTTGGATTGGCCCGTCCGGGAATCCGGGGGTAGAGGCCTTAACTGCCTCTAGTGAGGAGCCGCGTATAGTGCAAAAGCGCACGCAATTCACACATATATAGCTCCCACAATCCAGAGGGAAAAAGCAAAACAGGTTTTCAGAAATTTTGAAGAAAGGAACCTTAATTTTCATTTCCGTGGAAGCACCCCCCTCCCCCCCCCCCCACCTCCCCTGCCAACCGGCCCTAAGGAATCATTCGATAATATCTTCAAGTAGTAATAAAACAATAATAGATAATAATAAAATAATAGAATAGTGATCACAGTAAAAAATATCTTATTTGACCATATTACCCACCCCAAACTCCTCAAAATACACCTAAACAAAACAAAGCAAAAATTAAAAAAATTAAAATTCAAGTCCTATTAATAATAAACAAAAAAAGGTGTAACGAGTTATTAATAACTATTAGTTACTAATAACTATTAGTAACTATTAGTTACTAACTATTGCGTGCGCGCCGTATCTTGAGTCTTGGAATTATATTATGAGCGGCTACGTCTTCCTGGAGGGAACGGCTTTAATCGACGGCCGCCATTGTTTCTGTAACCATCTCGGATATCAACAAGGGACTCTGCTGCCAAAAAACGTACGTATGTTCGTTCTGCGTCGAACTCAAGATAGGCCGCGCACACTTTAATGACATAACCATTTCAAGCCCCACCATCTCCTACGCTATAAAAGACTAAATTTTGTTCCTTTTGACTATCGTATTTCATTATATGTTTTTAACGGATGTATAATTACTACAAGCAGCCAAAAAAATTAAATAAAATCCTTCGAATATATCCATACAAGTTGGAAAATGTAAGACTACTAACAATTCTGATACTAAAATTACTCAAAGAACTGATTCTTGAAAAATACAAGCAAGACTTCAGGCGTTGGTTCATGCCGTAGATTTAGCACTAAAATTGTTAGCGGCCTTACATTTCCCAGCTGTTACGGACATTTTTTTTTTGTTACTTGTATTGATTACTTTTTTTTCTATAGCAGATTCATTTTTGGAAGAACTAATTTGTTTTGTGTGCCTGTGTGTGCGTAATTCATACGGCCTGTAGGGAAGACCCCCGCAGACCCCCGGAAAGCGCCGCGACCCGCAAACTGCGCTGCATCGCGAGCCACTCACTCCGGTGATACCTGTACTATGTAAACAAGGTTTAAGCCTTTCGATACCAAATAATAGAAGGTTAAAATCTACAGAACAGTGGCTAGTACTGCATGACTGAAGCTATATATAGCTGCAAAATTGACTATCAAAATTCAGAACAATGATGATACTTTCTTTTTTAACGTGAATAATTTTTTTTGTCGGGATTGGGGGGGGGGGGGTATTTTTTTTTTAATTGAGGTGCGGGGGTATAAAAACTACCCTGGCTACGGCCCTGTAATACATTGTTTAGTCTTTGCATGGAATGATTACCCAACCGTTGAGTAATCATTCATTCCATGCGTCATTTTTCTGCATCTATTTAACGGTAATGGAATCAAAATGAGTTTACATATATTTGAGGTAAACATATTTAAAATTACTAAGATTAACAAAATTAGAGATAAATGCTTTTATCAACATTTGAAACGAGATGTACGAAATATAAGATCAAAAGTTTAGTGATCAGAAAGGAGAAAGGGTATTCGTGATTTGAGATAAATGAAACTTCCGAGATATACAAAGAAGTTTAATACACGAGCTTACGAGATAAACTAGTAGTTCTATGAACAGTATACCTAGCTCATCCAACCCCCCTCCCCCGCCCCAAGGATTTAGTTTTCAGTATTTGTCCATTGATTAAAATAATGACCTTGCAGATACGAAAGAGTTGCTTTTTGCGCTAACTGTGAACAGGACCTTACTTGAATACTTAATTTGGAATATTATTCGTAATCAGTTTGTTTTCAGTTTAATAAACGGCTTAGAAGTAACAAGGCACTCACAGCTTTCTTGTATGCCATTTTGGTCCGCCATTTTGGATTTTTGCAAAACTCTCGTAGGACCTTCGTTCGTGTTCAGTCCGAGGACGTAGAAAAACAGCTGTTTTGGACTCCATGTTGAGCCACCATCTTGGATTTCCATAAAACTTGAATCGGACGTATTTTTTTATAGATATTTAATTCTGAACAGTTTCCTTCATAAGTTAGTGCTTAATTGATGAATGGTTAAGTTACAAGGTAAAAACCGTTATGCAGGACGCTATTTTGGCTACCATCTTTGGTTTTTTGAATAGGGCCAAATTTTGACAAAATCTGAATAGGGCTTACTTGTGAGTTAAAAGTGTGTATTCAATTTGATGAACGGATTGGAAGTTTTCAAGGCAAGAATATTTTTATGTACCGTTTTGGATTTTCACAAAAATGGTAAAACGACCTGTCTTGGCTTTCTAGTTCTGATTATTATCCCTTCTGGGTTGTATTCAATCTGATAAAAGAGTTTGGAAGTTAAAAGGCAAAATAGTTCTTTGGCCACATTTTTGGGGCCGCCCCTTGAATTTTTATAAAACTTATCAAAACTTTACCCTTAAAAATAACTGTAAGCAGTGAAGTTCATTATAATGAACAACGCAAAAACCGGTTTTTGAACCTTGGTTTTGGCCCACATATTGAATTTTTATAAAACGTGATGGGACCTCACGGTGTTTAAAGAAATTTTTTTTTTTTTTGGGGGGGGGATTATTATTCTTAACTGGTTGTGTTTAATCTGATGAACGGTTTGACGGTTTGGAAGTTGCGAGGCAATAAACATTTTTTGGATATCATCTTGGGAGTGGAGGGGCGGGGGAGGGGGAGAGAACATTTTGAACTTTCCTAAAATTACGGTTTAAAGCAATTCTGAATATTATTCGTAACCTTTTTGCATTCAAGCTAATGAATGGTTTGGAAGTAATAAGGCAATAATTAACTGGTTTTGGGTGCCATTTTTAGACGCCATCTTGGATTTTCCAAGTATGTGAATAAAAGCTTTCCTAACTTTCTTGAAGAGAATGCAATTTTTATTGTTTGTAGCCAGTTTGAGGTCAAGCTGATAAACGATTTAGAAGTTAGAAGATAAAATCCAGTTTTACACGCCATTTTTGGCTTTTGTCTACTGCAATAATAGTTCAAAGAATATATCTTAAGAAATTTAATTTTAATCGGTCATGCATTTGGCTGTAACTGATACACAGGAGAGCCAGATTAGTGTCGTTTTTGCTGTAGATGTTTTGCATGGTCTTTTTTAGCATGGTAAGTATGGAAATTGACAATTATTTATTTTTCACGCTCATACAATAGTGATAAAAGTTTTTAATGCACGGTGGTGACGTCACGCCAACACAACCCAATGCTAAAAGTGTAGCCGTTATATACGGTTAATCTGAAAACCCACACTCGTGACCGTGGGTTAATTTTGATAACCCACACTTTTTCGATAACCCACACTTTTTTGATAATCTAACACTTTTTCCGCGCTCTACACAACCACTGCTCTACCATGTGACATACTTTGCAAAACTACCGTACACAACACAAATACAACCAGCACATCCCATTGCAACCAACATAAATAAGCACAGTTGCAACCTGCGACATTTATCGTACTAACACGAAAAAGAAAAAAAACCTCGTGTAGGCTACTATGCTAGAACCCCACCCATGGAGAAATGGCCCAATCCGCCAACGTTTTGCTCCGACAGTACTAAAACTATGCTACCGACACTTGTAAACACACCTAAATACACCTAAAAACATACGATACACAAGCGAACAGCACATTTGTAACCTGGCGACATTTTCCGCACTAACACGAAAAAAAAAACCTCGCGTACGATGCTGGCCCCCTCCCCACCCCCATCCATGAATGAATAGTCCAAGCCGAATCCGACAACCTTTCGTTCCGACGGAACGAAAACTAGCCTACTGACACCTTCTAAAACACACCTAAAAACCTACGAGACTCAAGCGAATAGCGCATTTTATACCCTGTATCTTATTCAAACTAATAAAGTAGAAAAAAAAAACGGGTTTACCTTAAACACAAACGTCGGTGACTGGGACAGGATATAGGTACGTCCTCGCGTACTTGAGACTTTCGCAGACAGGAAGTTTAAACCGGAAGTTTGAGTTCAGGAATTTACGTCATGTTTCACAAATAAAATTTTCAAATAAATTTTTTTTAAATCTCAAATAACTAGATATGTTGGCTCGACGTCACACCTTAGCATTAAAATACATATCCGTGAGTCGTAGTCGATTTACCGGTTATAATTGCTCTTGAGCTCGAACGGCTAGCCCACTAACTCGGGGCTGGAGGGAAACACTCGTGGGCTTCGCCCACTCATGTTTCCCTCCACCCCCTCGATAGTGGACCAGCCGTTTCTCGCTCGCTCGCAATTATAACCGGTAAATCGACTACGACTCACGGATATCTACTACATAACGAAGAAAAGGCACACCAGGGATAAAAAAAAAATTAATGTCTTTCCGTAAAAATTGTGACCTGCACGTCGAAAGATAGCAGCAGCACCAGCAGCATCAATACCAACAACACGAACGACAACACAAACAACCACAAACAAAACAAAAAAACAACAATGTTACTGATCCCCACCAACAACAATGAGTAGGAAATACGGGTACCGGTTAGGGGTTTTTCAGACGAAATTGGGAGTGTGTTTCAGCGAGGTGTTAAAGTATTAGCTAAATTACGATGTTAGGCTAAGTTCCAAACTCTTCGAATAATTTTCAATATGGGAGAAGTAAGTCATGGGCCGCGCGGCCAGGTTGCTGCAGCCAATGAAAATGATTAGTGCGTGGTTTTCCATAAACGGCAAGCATTCTCATTGGCTGCAGCGACCTGGCCGCGCGGCCAAGTCGCTCAGTGCGCGGTGGCCCTTAATTAGCGTTGCTTGTGCTTAACTCCGTTTGGTCTTACGATACCACCTGCCGTTTTGCATAATAGGCCCACCAAAATTAATGTAAATCCGGTGGAGATGGGCGGAGAGCTTTACCTCGGATTAAACAGGCGAAACTAATGATTCTGCTTGCTAGGTCAGTTTGTTCATCAGTGAGCACTTTCATAAATCCATTGTAGTGCTCTGTGACAACTTCCGTCAAAAGTGACGATGAATAAAATGGCGACCAGTGTCAAGAAATTCGTGTTTTACGAAGATATATGCTCACCGTCGTGTGCTGATGACCAACACGTTTGCGTTATGCCAGGAGTGAATGAATATACACGGCCGTAGGACGGTGGAGTGTCCATGTTGTAACGATTGCTTAAAACTCCATCTCTCGTCACAAGGTCATCTGGGAGAGAACCACTCGGTTTCATTTCTCAGATACAGGCCAGCTGATTCAACATCGCTAGGATGTAATTTTACCAGCGCAGCAATTAAAAGGCGTCAGTTTTTGCGGAGGTGTCGCGTGCGGAGGTGCCGCATGACTGGATTAATCATTATAATAAGACATAAATCTCTGGAAATGATATTAAGGAAAATTGAAAATTAACCAACAGCGAAAATCGTACACTAGAAATAACGTAGTTCAGTAAGCCACCTTTATGCACTTAACTTTTCGTCGGAGTGGCATGATCACCCGGATTCGAACCAGCTACCCAGTTCGCCCC